>JBAMBS010000970.1:0-220889 GCA_037044455.1 Zygothrica quintamaculata | reverse complement strand
TAACTATGTACCTATATGCAAGCAGCATTATGTGATACGTCACTTGGCCACAATCAATAATGTAAAAACCGGAGAACCCGCCTTGGCCAGTGAACCCTTTAAGATACCTTCCTGCTGCAAGTGTGTCATCAAGAGCAAATTCTCCGTGGGTAACAGCTCACCGGGTAGAACATGATCCTGAACTGGATTGCATACAGCCGTTTTTCTGCACATGTGATTTGAGAGGTTTGCCAACACTAATTTTGTTGTAATTTTGAGTAATTTGTTATTTTTTTTAAATATAATTATAATTTAATTGACAATTTTTTGATACAAAGAATTTTTTTGTCGCTTCATTAGCACTAAAAACAATTTTTTTTTTTTTGGTTGTATATACGAAAGAACATTTGGCATTTTATTTACTTAAGTAGCTTGCGCAGTGTCCAACCAACGGCATAGAATCCAACCAATTTCAAAGCCATACCCTTAGCTTCCATATTGCCCAAGGACTTGAATCTTTTACTAACATTTCCTATATAACGATCCATTCCTTAATGACAATTTCAATATGGACAGTAGGCAATTTGGTGGAAAATATTAACAAATTTTTAACAAATAATAATAACAGCCCCACTCTTATCTTTTACAATTCCTTCTTAATATCCAAAATTGTAAATACATATATGTAAAATATATATATATGAATTAAACTACGTCCATCCAAAGACTGATATTTTTTGACTAAAATTCATTCCTAAGTCGAATATAGCTTTATGTAAACCTACTAGATTTAACAAGTTTGCTGTTATATATAAATTTATATACATATATATTCTTGCTGACATTCTTCAATCTTTAGTTGTGTATACCCCAACCAATAATATTTTCCTATGGGTCAAACTGTTGCTAAAAATCTGAATAGAACTTCAATTGCATTTCATATTGTTCATGGATGAATACTATTTTATCTTTTGTATATATATGTATAGTAATTATTTTTTTATTTTTATATATATGTATACATGTATATATTTATTATAAAATTATTAACATTGTTTTGTAATTAAATTAATTTATATATTTTTTTTATTTTATTTTATTTTACAGTTTCACCCACCACAGAATGGCAGGCCAAACTGTCTAGGGGATTTTGTTTTATACATTTTTAGACTAGCTGTTTTATATACATACATAAAACACAACTTGAAGAGCATATACTATACATATATAAATACAAAAATATACATATAAATATACATATATATATATATATATAAATACAGCCATAAAAATAATCATATATCTAAGCTTAATACTAAAGTTTTACTGACGCTGCATTATTGCTGAACTATTCATAATATTAATATCAAAACGTAAACTAGACTTAATGACAATAATTACTATAATTAGTCTTAAATTATGTTTACCTTACAAAGTCAAAAAAAAAAGCAGAGATATTTAATTGTTGTAAAATGCATTTTAAAATTTATGTTAAAATAACACGCATTAAATAAAAGATATACAAAATAAATAGAGCTAGCACACTATGTATTATATATGTGTGTATGTATGTGTGTGTACATGTGTATATGGCTACACTTTTTTATATTTAACCATGTGCCGCATGAACAAAGTTCATTGAACTCAACGTTACATGACACAACCAGGATGTCAACACAAATTATTGAAATATTTTTATACACTCGTCGAGGGGATTACAAACATGTGAAATTTACATGAAAGGAATGTCAAACTCAAGGAATATATACTATATACTAGATATACTATATACATATATCTAACTAAATATATATTTATAAATATATTATTACTACCAATAGTAATATACAAGTATCGAAACGTGTGGCTCATTATAAAGGAAATCAAGTTGATTGATTGGAAAAGTTTACTTTACCATTGATCGTAGTAAAAGCATGACAAATTCATTTGGTTAAATCATAATTAATTCTATAAAATTAGTCCTTCAAATGCTATTAAAGAGTATAGAATTAGTAAGTTGTGATAGCTAAAATGTTGAGTTTGTAAAAAGAAAATAATTGATGCACTCTCTAAAGCATCATAACTAGACTCATAAGTAAAACTGGTTCAAGTTATTATGAATGCAATAAAAATTTGCCTCTTTAATTGCAAAATTCTGTTATGATCTATGGAATTTAATGCAGTTAAATATTCTATAATGATCTAGGTGGAATTTATATAATTATTCATATAATAAATATAATAATTGAAATATTATTTTATGATATATAAATTAGAGTTCAAATATCCAGCTCTACATAAGTGAGTGGAAGTACTTCATGATATTGTAAAACGAATCAATGCAACATTTGAATTGTATTTAGAAAATCAAATGTTCTTTTATATAGGGTATTTTGTATTCGATAATATTAATATCTCTCTGCACTTCCTTATGGCTTTTCGTAAATCAATTATCCTGCGTAACTTTGAGCATTGGTATTTGATTATCCGTTGCTGCATGTAAAGTTCTATTTATTTATTGATAATAATTGCATGCAACCGCAGTGTAAACTAATTACACTTAGTTTGTAAACACATACCAACTCTCTCACACACACATGCAAATATATGTTGACATGTTATATGGTAGAAGAGACAAAAATAGAAGAAAAGAAAATAACCATTAGAAACGGGGCGTATGCGCGATGTGGTTTGGCGTTTGCTATTTATCTGTCGAGTTTATTGCCACACGTTGCATTTGGGTATTTTGTGTGGTTTACTGTTGCCTGGGGCACTGCTTGATGGGCCACGTGGGCGAATCAATAATATTTATTGATTTCAGAGAAAATCATTTTTTTTTAATATATTATAGTATATATTATAAGTATGTCAAAGTTAGGTCGAACAATACAAAAACTCACATACGAAGAGAGAGAGAGCGTGTTTGTTAACGTCAATAAGAGAGAGAGACAAGTGGCAGTTACTTAATTACTATTATTTAGTCTTTAACCAAAAGACAGTGGCACGCGGCATATGGCAACATTTGGGCATTGCCCGACCAATCAATCATGCTACTTACCACTAATATATTCCCATATATCAATTGAATACATATTCTAATGGACTTTACCCAACCCCACTGGGCATTGATTTGTGCCTAAGTGCGCTGCTATAGGAATTTCCATAACGAAATTCAAACACACTTACTAATTTCATGCCAACTTTTATGTACTTTACAAATGAAGGAAAAACTAAATGGAAATTATATTGAAATTTATTTTAATAATTAAGTATAGATAAGTTTTGATATAATATAATATAGAAAGTGTATGCAAACTTTAAAAATATATAAAAATTGATAGGGTATACAATTTGTATGCATAGAGTGCAGCAGGACATAGGCCTGGGCCATAGGTGTAGGGCGCTTAGCTCTAGGTAATGGCCACAAAACATTTGCATGGCAAAAGGAGTTAATGGTGGTTGTCTGAGTTGTTGTGTTTGTATTGTTATTGTATTGTTAGTTGGTTGCTGACGCTAGCTTCAAGCGACCTTATAAAAACCGTCTGTCGACAGCAACTCGGCTTCAATACGCCGGCAGTCGAGTGTTCAGTCGTTCTGTTGCCAGTGCAACTGCCAGTGGCAAAGTTTACACGGATTTAAATATAATTTTTTAGTAGTTTTCCAACTGCAATTGGCAGTTGCAGTTGCAGTTGCGGTTGCAGTTGTAGTTATACTACTATATATAGAAATTAACTAAAGTTGGTTATAGTAGGTTATGTAATTGCATATTATAAATTAATTTTATTGCCTTGCAACGCAACATTTGTATGCGCAACACGTGGCAGGTGAACCACATTTGTGGACAAGATGTGCATTAAAATGCCTAAGCAGAGTATATATATGGCTAATATGAATTATAATGAAAAAGTGTAGTTGTTAACATTTAGTTAATATTCTATAAGCATGGATGCTGAAACGCCTAATGGGCGTAATCGCATCTGGTTAACGGGTAATTCCAATAATGGATTTCTCGATGATAATTTACAGCAACAGCCGCTGCCTTTACAACGTTTACAGACGCCGGGTGAGAACAGTTTTTTGTTACTAACTTTTCTTATCTTTATGATTTCGTTTTTATTTTCTTTAGCAACAGCTGATTATTAGCTATATAAGCATATACTATAAGATCTATTCAGAGCTGCAGCAACTAATAACTTTTATCTTACTGCAAATTTAGCATCTAACATTAATTTGCGTGCGTCACGTTTTGACTTAAATACAGACACTGAGTGATAAGTACTAAAGTACTAGAGAGTTATTAAGATATATTTGACTATATATAGTTATATATATTTGCTATGCAATAAATTAAAGGAAAAGAGAGTAGATTATCAGACGAATGCAAGAATATATATATATATATATATATATATATTTGTATATTTGAATCATCGTTTATTATGTACAGATACAGAGATTAAAGCTTAATTAACTGACTCATTGAGACCTTGTGATGATGTCAAAGCAAATTGAAGCTGAGTCAAAAACTGAAGAAAAAGCAAAAGAAAACTTGAAATAAAATTGATTTTTATTGGTCAAAATTATAATATAAAATTATTATTTCTTCTTTTAGTTTAATAATATATGATTAATTTAGCAGCTTCTACTATATCTATGTGTGTGAAATGTAGTTGTTCAACTGTTATATATGTATATATATATATATATATATATATATATATATATATGGATTTCGATGACTTGTATTAGGCTATAAAGGCATAAGCTATATAAAGCGCAATGGATTATAGTATTATTTTATAAAGTGTCGAAATCGATTGATTGATCAAATTTGAATTCATCCTCAATATCATAGAATGTTAAATCGTCATCACTATCTTTATCCACAACTACATCTAGTTGCTTATCTTTATTTGTATCCATATCAATATCAGAGTCAATATCGCTATCGAGAAATTCTCCAATTTTTTCAGCCTCCATTTCCTGCATTAAATGAAATAATTCTTCGATCTGTTCATTGCGACTGTCTTCATCATTTGATTCTTTGTTTATATCTGACCTCCTTTTGTTACGACGTATGGATATTCTTGATATCAGTATAATGCCAATTATTGTCATAAAGAAACATGTAAACGCCTTAATAACATTGTCATAGAACTTTACGCTATCCACCTTAAACGCCAGAGCATCCTTCATTATATCAGTTATTTCCTTAACATTCTCAGACAATTCGTGCATGCCAACCTCAAGATTATAAACATTAAGACCGAAATATGAAAGAATTTTTGACATTTTCTTAATAATTTTTATTTGTAGTTTAGTAATGAAATTTTCTTAAATTTTTAATAAAGTTTTTATAAATTTATTTTATAGAAATTTGACATACGATACGAAGCTGTTCTAAATATAGAAAAAGACTGACTAAATATCTAAAGAAAATAAATATATATCAAAAAAAGATCGAATAGAAAAAAAATCTATATATATAAAACGAAAATAGAGTGACATTCATATAAATATATATATATAGATATATTTTAAAATTTACTCCTTGATTTAAGCTATATATAAATATTTCTATATATATTTATCCTTTGGGGTTGAAGTCAATTGTTTTTTTTTGTTTTAAATTTTAAACTGTCGCTGGACACGCAAATTTCTTATCCTGGTGCATTGAACTATCCACAGGATCTAATGTATATTAACGTCCTACTGTATTTATGTTGAATTGTCAGTTAAATGTGACAGTTAAATGCATTATAAATGCGTTTGTAGGACATAAAGCAACTAACCCATGGTACACTTAATTAAATATGGACATGTTCTGTTGCATGACAGTTGCACACTGAAAGGATATCAAGTCAAGGAATGGGCAGCGTTTGGGCTATATAATAACGCTACAGCTGATATATGGATATAGATAAGATTCTAAAAAAATTGGATAGGACACGGAAGATTGTGTACAATATAATGCAAAAAAAAAAAACAAAACAAAAACTCATTAGAATAAAATAATAAATTGTATGTCTAAAAGGAATATATAGAAGTAATATAAGTTAAGGAGTAACTGACATTGGACTAATGTTATTAAATGCTTAACGATTTTAGCTAATCGAAATGTATTGTCTGGACAATTGGAGACAACTCGTGCCTTCAGTGGGCAAAGCAAGGACCTCAATTACCCGCCACTAAGTTCCAATTTGATTGGGGTGCAGTCAAAGTTTGTGCGATGTCCCATATCCTTTGGGGAGTTATGCACATAATGTTTGTTTATTTGCTTACAGGTTTCGACGTAGCTATTATCATAAGGTATTACTGTGTGTTTTGGCTGTAGTAATTATTATCCTGCTCATAACCATACTAGTTTTATGCATAACTTGTGAGTACAAAGCATAGCTGAATCCTTTTGCTCTTCTACTCTCTTAAACTCTCTCTTCCTTTTTAGTTAAGAAATCAAGTAGCTTGAATGTATGTCGTAGTAAAGAGTGCATCCGCACAGCGGCTAGCCTTATCTATTCTATGGACGAAGAGACTGATCCTTGCGAGGACTTTTATAAATTCACCTGCGGCAATTGGGCCATTGATCATCCGCGTCCCGATGCAGCAACATCTAATGATTGGTTCCGGGAGCAACAATCGCATATAATGCGTGTCCTGCGCACCTTTCTCAAGACTAACATCACTCAGAACGAACCAACTGCTGTGGGCATGGCCAAGACTATGTACAAAGGTTGTATGGATACAGAGCTACTGGACAAGCGCAGCTTGGAGCCACTTGTTTTAATGTTGAAGCAGTTCAAATTGCCCGTGGTGCCTTCAGCCTTGAACCTAACACTGAGCAGTACATCCAAATATGGAGCAGATGCATTGAACACAAGCTTTAATTGGTTGGATGCTGTGGTAACCATTAAACGACATCTTACCCTGGATCTTATTATAGGATTCGATGTATTTCCTGATCCTTTGAATCGTACTCTCAATCGCATAGCACTAGGCACACCGGAATCGGAGTCAGCGTTTCCCTTGTAAGTTGGAAGAAGTCTTGTATGTTTAGGTGCCCATGCTTTGATGCTAGTATCTAATATTTTAAGCAATAATGATGACACACACAAGTTGCTACGTAAGATACATAGAAGGACTATCTTGATGCAAAATGAGTACGATAACGATGACAATCATGAATCGGACGAGGAGGATGATGAGAACTCAAAGGGCAGTAGCTTAACTGCCTATGTCACATATATACGCAAGATCCTTGAGATATATCTGCTCTTTGTTGATCCAGATGTTAATCAGGAAGATGCCACTGATGGCATTACAGACTTGGTTAAACATGCCGTTAATGTGGCACAAAAGATACACTTGGTAAGTTATAGTTGAGCTATTCATATATATCCTTGCTTATGTATAATGTTTTCGATACCCGCAGCTAAAGGAAGAGGCTGAGAACACAACGAAACCCTCAAAGAATCCTGCTGAAGATATTGTATACATTTCACTGCTGCAGCTACAGAATCAAACAGACAAGAACATTGCACCACAGACACTGCCCATCTGGTCACGCTATATGGAACTCATACTGCAGGATACGAAGCATGCCAATAATCCTGATTACAAAAATCTAACTGTTCTTACCAGTCAAGCAGATATATACTATCTGCAAACCATTGTCGAGTATATAAAGGAGACACCAGCAGTGCAAATTGAATCCTTTCTTTGGATGAGCACCTTTGAGGAGTTGGTGCTGCACACGACCAGCGCCATAAGACTGCTGCATGTCGAATATATGCGCCAGATTATTGGCACTGAGGGCAGCACACCCAGATCCTTGTACTGTGCGCATGGGGTGAATAGCCTCTTTGGCATGGCTGTTAGTTATGTGTTGGCAGATGACCATTTCACCAGGGAGACACTGCCACGAGTGGAGCGCATGTTGAGTGATATACGACGCTCATTTGATCGCCTGGTGCGTGCCACACCCTGGATGGATGCCACAACCAAACGACTTACCATGCAGAAGTCGGCAGAAATGAAAAGTTTCATTGGCTTTCCATCCTGGTTGACTAATGCCACAGAGCTGGATACATACTATGCTGGCGTAAAGGTTAATGCGAGCACTCATCTTGAGAATCTAATGGACTTTGTGCACTGGCAAATGATGGCAAAAATCAATGACATGGATCAACCGGAACCCATAGGTTGGGCTACATCGCCATCGAATGTGAATGCTTTTCATACGTTTCAATCGAATGCCATAAGTATGTGACTCTGTGCTTAAGTTTCCAATGGTCTGTACTTGTTTTAAACTGTTTGTTTGCCTGTTTGTTTGTTTTCTTTTGTTTGCCATTTGCAGCGATTCCAATTGCCATTTTGCAGTATCCATTTTATAACCTTGGACTGGAGTAAGTTTGAACATGCCACTGGCGTAATCAATGACCACAGTACAGCACCGCACAGCATTATAGAGCACTTCACATTTTGCACTGGGCACTCAATTTAAGCATTAAATCCCTTAAGATAGCAACTCAATTACATTGTCCTTACGCATCCTTATTAGAGCATTGAATTACGGCTCAATTGGTACGATATTGGGCCATGAACTGACCCATGGCTTCGATGATAGCGGTCGGCAGTTTGACAAAACAGGCAACATGGTGGAATGGTGGTCAAACCAAACAATCAATGAGTATGTCAATCGTACAGATTGTTTTGTGGACCAATATAGCCACTACTATCTATCGGATATTGGTGAATATGTGAGTTGGGAAACGTATATAGAAATGGCAATTGTACCAAACCAATTACTTGTATACTATTGCTACTTATTGTAGATTGATGGAGAACTAACATTGGGTGAGAATATAGCTGACAATGGTGGCATGCGGGAGGCGTACCTGGCATATCGCTTGTACGTGAAGGAGGTGGGACGTGAACGTCTTAAATTGCCTGGTTTGGAACATTATACGCACGAGCAGCTGTTTTTCATCTCATTTGGGAATCTGTGGTGTGAGACATATACGCCGGCTGCTTCACATTATGCACTGGAAGATTCACATTGCCCCGGACAGATACGACTTAAGGGTGTACTTTCCAATTCAGAGGAGTTTGCACGCACCTTTAAGTGTGCTCGTGGCACAACCATGAATCCAGACAAACCCAAATGCCGTATTTGGTGATGCACTGAATATTTAAGCAGTCAACTGATTTATATATATATATAAATATATCTTATACTAAATCTAAGTCAAGTTCTAAGTCAAAGCAATAATGGATAACAATTTTTCAGCTCGTATTTTTTATATAAATATCCAATAAAAATGGAATTTTCTTATGTAAATATTTCCGCGAACAAGCAACATCCTTTTACTAATTTAATCAAAGTCAACTTCAGCACATGTTGTTCCGTCACTTTACGCGTAAAAGTATGCAGCAAATTTTGACGTGCCTGAAATGCAAATAGCATTGGCATTACAATGTGGCTGCATACTTTTAGGCAGCAGACAAATTGAATTTCACCACAGACAAGAGCTTAACAGCGTTTCGCTGCTGAGTGTTAAATGAGTCGTGAAAGATTTATCAGATATTTCTATGGAATACAACAGATTGTTAAAAGGTAAATATCAACTGATTGATTGCTATACACATATATATATATTTATTGGTATTATTAATATACATATACATATAGATTTACATATACACATATAAATCTTTTACATTAAATCAACATATACATATACACTTAGCATATAGACACCTATTTTACGGTATTTAATTGTACGTGAACAAAGGAGCTTCAGCATTTCTTTGGTTTTTCTTATATAATTTTGAACTTTTTATGCATAGATCAAATGCGGCAAAATATAATCTTTAAGGATCAACTAAAATTGGGTGGAACTAAAGTAGCTTGAAGTGTTTATGCGAATTGGACAAGTGGCGTTGCGCGGCTGGAGGCGTGGTTCTGTTGCCTGTGTGTTGGGGCCGGAAGCTACCGGAGAACAGTGGTCTCGGCACATGAAAATTGGCTCTAAATAGAGAATCATTAATATATATAAATATATAATATATAATTATAAATAAAACACTTACCATTTGCATAGAATTCGTGCGCAGCTTTCGCCTTGTGCTGATGTAGGTGGTGCACGTGTTCACACGATGTAGGTGGAATGCATCTTCGGTTCCTTTAGTTTAATTTTTTTATACAAATTTAAAGAAAAAACAAAGGTATTGAGTTTTAAGTAAGTATAGAATTTATGTGCTCTAAACGCATGCTGTGTTGTTTAGGAATTTTTTCGGTGCTGTGTGCTACATGCTTCAAATTTTGTCTAGAGGAAGTCATGGAACAAAGTAAGAGTTGGACATGCAAGAGGTAAACATTAACTACCGTCAGTTAATGTTAACAGAAATAGCAACAGCAACAGCAACAGATGTGCCTCAAAGAAAAATAATAAAAAAAAACGATTAAAATTGAAAGGAAAGTAGAAAAAATTTGTATATAGATATATATACTAGAGAGAAGGGAGGCACCTAATGCGTATTTTAGGTTTCCTGACTAGACCATCACCATTTCGGCGATTGGATTTGGAGGTCATCTCACCGGTTGCTTCATAGCTGCGCTCACCTCGGCTGCGCAAATAGCGATTCAAACAGCAGCAGCGCCGCAGACCTGGCACACGATACATTATCTGTAGGAAGCCACCACGGAAACGGGCATTCATATAGCAATAGATGATGGGATTGTAGCAGCTGTGTGACATGGCCAGCCAATGGAATGCGAACCAGACATATGGCAAGGGTTTCCAATTAATAAATTCGGCATCATTAAGCATTAACTGGAAAAGAATACAATTAATCAATAAAGGATTAAAATTCAATCGCATTGAGACGCACCTGAAGAATATTAAATGGTAGCCAGCAGCTGGTGAAGACAATTACTACAGTTAACATCATTTTAATCATCTGTAAGGAGATAAGATAAGGGTGTAAAAGTAGCTTAATTAAAGGGTTGTTCACATAGTTATATGGCGCATCATTAAAGCAAACATATCGCAGCACAAACAAATATACTTAAGGATAATTTGACATTTCAGCGGTTCAAAGTTCAGACACCTAAAGCCACATTAATGGGTCACACACAATTTTGTACTTCAGTGGAATTTACGAGCTTACACAGACGCATGTGGTACTCACACAATCTTGCCACAAACTGTGTGGCGGTGGCAATGACTCTATTAAAACAGGGTCAACGTATAACATTATTTATATTGAACGGAAGTAAAACAGAGACTTGAAACTAATTTTATCAAAGCAACGACATTCCTTGAACTTCCAACGTTAATCCTTAACGTTCAAGGACATTAAAGAGTTTGTCACATGCCACGCCTGAGGCGGGCCAACATGCTGGACTGGGTAATTATGAACATATAAATAAGTAGAACATAGAAACGGAACACAGCTGATTCCACAACATAAAAGCAAAAATAAATACCAAACGGTAAACAGCTCAGCAGTGACAGCTGTCTATGTGTTTATGTGTGGCTGTGTGTGAGTGTATGTACGTGTGAGTGTGTGTGTCAGTATATCCTGTCTACTGAAAGCATATCACATGACAAGTTGAAGCAATAAAAACAAATTTTATGCGTTTCTTCATTAGGTAACTTCAATACAGCAACGAACCGGAAAGGATATTCCATATACTATGAAACAGGCAAAATTATGCACGTATCCGGTTAGCTGCTTAAGCTACTTAGTTTCTCCTCACATTATACTATATTCGACTAATCTATACCCTTTAAGTTATATAAGCTACTTGTGTGATAAATCTCTTTGCCATTTTATTCCCTTTGCTTTGAAGTATCCTTGTGTAAGGGTCAGGTTTGCTTGCTGCCGGTGAAAGCTGTTGGTCGCCGGTCAATCTTCTTGAGTGTGCATAATCCTCGCGCATTGCAGTGTTGTCCTGTCCAGTAGAATAGCGTTGATTGACGCTCATATTAATCCTGTGCTGGCAGCCGTGAAATTAAGCTATTGTGCCCATTGGCTCGCTGCCTGTCTACAAATTTGTTTGTCACAGTGCAGCTGGACAGCTAGACTAATGGAAATCGATAGCTGTTGATGCTGAACACGATTATATATTATATATATAAATGAAGTAACAGCTTTAAGAGTACTTTACAAGTAATTGAAGGGACTTAGCTATTGCACAAGTTAAGTCAAGTATAGTCAAGAATTGCTATATTTAAGTTGTATTAAATAATAACCCTTAACTGTTTATTTAGAGCTAGCATTTAGTGTTTTAGTTTTATGTCAAAACTGAACAGTTAAAACAAGTCTTAACCTTTGTCAGGGAGTGCACGACTTGAGCGTTAAATGTAACTCATATGCCAATCAGCTAACTAAGCACTCAGACTTCAACAGCCACTAAGTTGTTGTATTAACAAATACCAATACAAATACCAATACCACAAAGAGGCATTAAAGCTACCAATAAACGAATCATAAGCCAAGTTTGATTGAAACTCAATGGCCAACAACATATGTGTTAAAGAACAAAACCATTTGACAGTTTGCGTTTTCATATTTTTATGGCATAATCGAGCTCATATTGTGGCCATATTTACATATGGGACTTGCAACAGTATATAAGTGTGTTTGAGTGTATGTGGCATATTAAAATTATGTTATGCATGTGGCAATACCATGTGTTGCCAGTCTACTTCATGTAGTGCCCTTTTCCTTTGTAAATACATTTATTTTTTGTGTCGTCGTCAGCATTAAAGCGACTTTATCACATAACGTGACAACCGATATATGTAAAGAATTCATACATATATATATATATATACCCTTTAATTGATAAATTTATTATTATTCATATTTCCTTTTGTGCCTTGTATGTTTCTCTTCTACTCTTTCTCTCAGTATGCTTATTAAGCGCTCCTTAACAACAGCATAACAATTTTCTACTCATCATATATTAACATATTCCACATACGCCGCGTTGTACATACTTTATGTGCGTGTGTGTGTGTCACACATGCATATGTAGATTGCTATGAAAATAATAATAATAATAAGCACAAATAAATATCTATTTGAATATTATATTGTTGCTAGGCAACATACTTTCTGTGTGGCACAGTGGCAAGTAACATTGTTGCCACACAGCCGCAACAGTTAATTTTGTGCCTTGCGAATTGTATTTAATGAAAATGTAAGTTTTAACAGTGTTAATGAGGTAACTAATTAGCTGTATGCAACAATGTTTTGGCAACTTTTTCACTTATTTTTTTACATAGTTCATATTATTAAGGGAATACCCGAACTAAGCATTTATCGATTATAGAAAAAATACTAAGAGAACTAGAATTAGACCAAATTTGGTATTAAAAATAACAACAAATCAAGTGGCAACATTGTTGTGTTATTTTCTTTAAGCGATTTGCCGCGTACCGTTAACATTTGTACCGTTAGCTGTAGTCTTAGTGTTTCATCTTAGATTAGCATTATGTACAGTTGCAGTTGCATTTACAGTTGCAGTTGCAATTGCTGCAAACTGCAGCAGCGAAACACATCAAAATTTTTGACACTTTGACTTTTGCGCGCTCATATGAACCGGTTACGGTTATGGCCAAAGCTATGGTTACGCTTACGTTAACGGTTATGCTTACGTTTAAGTTAATGTCTGTGTTCACCTTTAGTTATTATGGTTAACCATAAAAGTAAATGCTGCAGCTATACAACTTACCAATTTGAAATGAGTTCATGAATTCAGTAACAAAGAAAAAGGTGTTGCAAGTACAAAAATAATGCTTTAATTGGGGGCAGCAAAGTTGCCACGTGCCGTTGCCGTTGCCACTAGCAAAGGTAAAAGGTGTAAATTGAGTTGCAAAGTGCGTTAAATTATGCGTTTAATTAAATTTGGTTGCCTGTCAGCAAATTTGAGCTCAGCATGGACACTATTTGGCATTGTCCTTTAATTTTGCTTAATGAATGCGCGAAGAAAAAGATGGAGAGTGAAAGAGAGGGAAAAGCACTCAAGTTGTTTGATTTTTGAAGTGTGAGTCAATTTGATTTTAGCAAAGAAAACAAAGAAAAAGGTAAGAAAGAGGTGTCAATTGTGGGTGATCCTTAAGCGGCTTATAGTAGCATACCACTGACCCTATTAAATCATGCAAATTATTTACAAGTGAATAAAGCTAAATATCTGAAGTTAATGTCTGATAAATGTCAAATGCAAAGCATGACGAAATGCTATAAAATAAGCCGCAACTTTCATCTTTCAATTTAGTTTTTTTTTTGGTCAACTGAAAGGCTTAATTTTTTTTTCTTTTTTTATGTTGACTTTCCACAAAGAGCAGCAAGAGTCAGTCAGCTAAGCGTCTAGACATCAAACTGTCCAATCAGTGAAACGTGAATCCAAAAGCGGCCCTAAATTCCCCAACAGCCCCCGCACACAATGTTGGCCTACAAAAGGCAAGCTAAGCGCATTAAGCCGCTTCATTGCAAATTTTTTTTTTCGTTTTTTTATTATTTTATTATTGTTTTCTTGTTGTCTTTAACATGGCCAAGAGTCATTGTGTGACTGTTTATTTTTTTTTTCATACCAGTTTTACTTTTATTTGCTTTCAGTCAACTGACAGCTGACCAATCAAACAATTTACAAAATAAATAAAAAAATAAATAAATTTATGGGAAACAAGTTAATAAACAAAAATATTTACAAACTTCAGAGATAAAGGTATTTAAATAAATTATAAAAATTATTTATATATTATTGTAAGAAATATGTATAGAAAAAAATAAATTAACAAAATATTTGTTTGTTGTTTCATGCTGGCAGCTGCCTTAGGGATAGCTCTAACCGCACACAATTAAACACAATTTCAGTTGTCAGCCCATAAATATATTAATTAAAACAATGAATTTTTATAGCTTAATTTTAATTAAGAGTTTATATAATATACAATTTTTTTTTTATGTCCAAATTTTGATTTTAGTTTATTTTTTTGTAAACTTTTTATTTCCTGTTCAATCAAGCAGAAAATTGGTTTATTAAAGTAAAAGTAAATATAGTTCAATAGCTCAAAAAATAAAGGGCTGCGGGGTAGTGGGGGTAAGGCCGTAATATCTAAAACTATTAATCAAATACGTTTGCTTATCGATTAGCCTTTACCTGAAGGCATTACCAATTGCGAAAACTTTCTTATTTCTTATTGAACTCTGGGGACCCGCATGTCTCGGATCGTTGTAATGGAGCAAAAAGTGTTAATTACAAAACAATTGCAAAATTGGCAAGAGAAATATTTGGTTGTGGCTTGTTGGACTTCAATTTAAGCTGTGAATTATGTTTGGAACAAGTTTGCAGGTAATTTGGAATGAATTGGGTTAGAAAAGTTTTAATATTCATTACTTAAATGAAAGTCTATTGATTTTGACAGGTGGAAAAGTGAAACTGAATATAAAAATGAAACTGAAAACGAAAATGAAAATGAAACTGAGAATGAAACTGAGAATAAAGAAATAACTAAATGTGTGCTAAACTCACATAAAAATCTAAAAGCCATAAAAAATAATCAAATAATGGAATTGGGTTTTAGCCAAAAACAAACAGCAGACAGAGAAATGTAATGTGCAATTATAGCCAAGGAAGTTTTATGACCCAAAAACAAAGTCCATTGGCTAAAACTGTGGCTGTGAGTCAAGCATATTTGAACGATATAAAACCAAATAAAATTAAAGCCGAGTGTTAAGAATTTGTGGGCGTGACTTTAACTCAACGCAACTCAACTTTGATGAATGTTTTGTGGTGTTGCTGAGAGCTGTTTGTGGGTCTTCCTTTTTTGGACAGACTTTATATATATACATATATATGTTGTACGTGACGCGACTTTCAGTTTTATGACTGACATACATTATAATTAGCGGTTGTGTGTGTTAAAAAAAAGACGTTGGTATGCAAGGACGTGTACACAAACGGGCTAACGGAAACGCCCAATTAATTATACCACCAAAAGTGTCATAAACCCTAAGTAGCGACAAGGGAAGCCGGCAAAGAGCTGTCAATTAGATGTACCCACTGAAGTCCTTAAATCCGGGCAGGAAAAATTAACCAAAAGGTATGCTAGAAAGGCTACAAAAATTAACTTTATATATTATATACATATATATATATATATATACAGCAGTTATATTATTTGTTGTTATTTAAAGAAAAAACAAAGGTACACTTGACTATGAAAGTCCCTTTCCCTACATACAGTGATCATATCACATGCAAGCAACGGGGAAAAATGTTTCTTTATCTACTTTTCGGCTCTTAGCTTTGCTATATAGACCGATTTTAAAAGAATATACTTTTTTTGAGTCGTGGAATTTAGTACTGTGGAATGCAATTGGTTTTTTTTCCAATCTGAGTCATTCAAATTTTTTATAATTTTTGAAAAAATATTTATTTTTTATTCTTTGTTATCTTTTGATGCCAAATGTTAGTACTGCTTACTCTTACGACCCGTTCAAGGAATACAAGGCTATAATCGGTGCAGAATTTTCAAAGATATAGTTTATTTAAGCAGAGGGAGTCGCTCATTTAAGCAATGACAGTCGCTCATATATTATCACACTTTAGTATTCTTATGTGGACAGTATACCTGTATATCAATAACAAATCCAATAGCTCTCTTTTACCCTTTTTTCAAAGGTATAAGGGACTAATAATGATGAAAAAGCAAATTTCATGCTGCCGTTAAGTAGATTGAATTTATGACTTCCAGTTGGAAATTTCTATAAGGTTAAAGTAAGTTTTGCCAATAAAATGCTTATTCACTGTGTGCCAGCATATAAAGTGTCCTTATCAAACAGGATTTGATAAATTGCCTTTACAGCTAGAACTGCAGCCACTAAGTGCCCATAGTTGAGTTATTGAAAACCATAGAAAACCGTTGCCAATTGCTTGTAACCAGCAAAAGTCGTATTCAGAACAGATGTGGCATGGTACAAGGTCTACGGAAAAGTCCTATAAATAATCAAAATATCCTGTTTACGTACTGGTATGCAGCAGTTTGACTAAGGAAGCAGAGAGAACAGTGCCAAATGTATGCAAAGTATTTTACATATGGTGTACGGGTCGTATGAGTAATTTGGCAACGCCCACAGCAAAAGCTAAAAAGATATGACCAGAAAATAGCTGCATATTTGGTAGCCAAATATAACATACAGAACAATATACAAAGCACAAACTTAGTTGCTTGCGACACAATGTTGTGGCAGCAACTTTTTCAATACAATATCCTGTTGCTGCCAGGCAATCCTTTCGCCTTACTCCGAAGTAATGCACACTAGTGGAACTTTTAGTCAGTAATTTCCTGGCAATGTGCTGCACAACATATAAGAATGCTGTTTAAAATTCTAAATATAAAATGCAGCATATTGCAAGTGGCAAGTGGCAAGTGCTAACAATTGCTATCAATTTTGTTGCAATCTATGTGGCATTTTAATAAACTTTGCAACTAAAATTTCGTATATATATATATATATATAAATATTATTTATATAGAATTATGCTGCACGCGTTGCTTTTAACTCAAATGATTTGCTATTATGATAAATGCTGCATTAATGGGGCAGCAAAGCAGTGAAATTCGATAGGTGTTGTTGTTGTAGCAACAATTTGGGGGCGTCCACTAACAAAAACAGACGGAAGCTAAGATATGTTTTTAGTGGGAACAAAGGCAGCGGCACAAGTCATGCTGCCTTCGGGGCCACCTACAACAGCAGTTGCTGAGTCAAAGGTAACAGCAGCAACAGTGGCAACAGCAACAGCAGCAACAAAAGTGAAAGCGACAAACTGTTGCGATGAGGAAGAAACTCGAAACTCGAGCGAAAATGACAATGACAATGCGAACTTCCGAACAAAACTTGTGTTTTTAAAGCATTAAAAACATTATACGAAAAGAAGAAAACAAAACAAAAAAAAACACACACAATGAAACAACAAACTAAACGCAGATTGCAATGTTTAAAAAGCGCAACGAAACGTGATAAATGATAAAAAAGATAAACTAAAAATAGCAACAGCGACAGAACTGAACACCTGAGCATATAAGTTGGGATTGTACCCTGCAAAGGATAACAAATCAGAGAGCAAAGTTGGGAATAATTATGGGATATTTTCTATTGGGAAGTTTTTGCTATAAATGCCTATAATATATTTAATGGTATAACTTTAATATAAATATAGTTATATTATATTAAAAATAAAGATATTTTCTATTTAATTATGTTAGTTTAATAATGAATCAACTATATAAATAAAAAATGATTGTTAAAAAAATTCTGCATTCTTTAAGCAGATATTTTGCTGCAACTTTCTTGTGCAGCTACATTTGGTATAGTCAAAGCTACCCCTTGGTATAAAACAACATGTTTAGAGGGTATATAGAAAATGAAATTGATGTAAAACTTTAGTCAGCCTGTCGGGTTAACAGTTGCAAGCCCAAGCAGTGAGGGAAGAGGGATACATGGAGTATTGTTATAAGGAGCGTGAAGATAGTTAGAAGTAGTTATGCGGATGACGTTGTAAATTTAAAGTTTAATCTAGTTGCAGCTTGGTTACAGTTTGCCCCCCAGTTTGGCATTGACTGGGGATTTCCAGTTGCATAAACAGCTGTGAAGTTTTCACACTGTGGCAGACATGCCATTTGAGGTTAAATTCCCTTTTCCTCTTCTCTTCGCACAGCTTAGTTCAGCAACTTCTACAAGTTGAAGGATGTTTATGTGAAGTGAAAGAGTTAAAAACAATGAGAGATAATAGTTAAAGAAATCAATGAAAATGGGAAAGACCTCCAACTTAAATACTTGCTTATTATGTCTAATATCCTTGCTCTATAATACTTAGTAAGGATTAAGTTTAATGCATGAAAAAAGGCAGCAGAAAAGTGTAAACTGGGCCAATGCTTAAATACTGTTAAAAGTTATGCAGCAAAATTACTTTTTAATTAGTTTTTATTGGTTTTATTTTTCTTTTTTTTAGAGAACTTTTACAGGCATCACTCAAAGATGTACACACACTTTCCGTTGGTTTTGAGTGTTTAATTAATATTTTTTTTACTTTCTCCAACTTTCTTTAAATTTTTTTCACCCCTTCTTTTTCCAGCTCGGCTCTGCCATTTATGTGAGCCGTAAAGAGCTGAAGTTTAGGTCATAACTAAATTATGTGTAGGTAAATTGGGTTATAAGGTTTTTGGTTTTATGGTTTTTGGCCTGAAAATGCCACACTTTGTCCTTAAAGCTGAATAGAAATGTAACTAGCTAGTTTTATTTATCTACATAGAAGGCTTAAAACGGACAGTGCAAGGCTGGGAACAGTTTGTCTTTCATTCATTCTTATCGCTGAGGTTGCACTGCAGCTCAATGTGCAGGACTATAGATGGCTAGGAAAATGCAAGGATTCAATTGGAAAAGCAATCAGGAAAAGCTCAAAGCAAACTATTTTTATGACAGCAAAAAATGCCATTGAACTGTTCTTAGGAAAAAATAGAAAATTGAAAACAAATTCGAGATTTTTTTTTTGTAATTTTGTCACCGTTATTTTTTTTATTGTGCATAAAGTACTTAGAGCTAATAATATAATTAAAGTATATTTATATTATATGTATGTATTATGAATGGAGTATATATATATATATTTTGATATATATGTATATTCCTTTATCATCATCATTATCTTTCTTTGCTTTGTGATGTTTGTTCGCTAGCAAATGGCAAGTGAAATTCCCATTCCCATGGGGAATCCAACACTTGTCATCTATTAGCTAAATGATTTTTTAGGGTTTTTCTTTTTGAGTTAAATGAGAGTTGGGAGTTTATGTGATAGAGATAAAGAGATAGAAAGATGAAGAGAAAGAGTGAAAAAGAATTGAAATGATGTTAACGAAAATTCGTTGAAAAAACATTTTATGTACAAAAGAATGGGACGAAAGTCTTGCCCAAAGTTGATTTCAGCAGAGCAGAAATGGGAGAGAGTATGAGAGAGTTAAAGAGAGAGTATGAAAGTATTATTATGAACATAGATGAGATTTGGGTAGGAGTTGTGTTAGCGCGTCAACGACAGGACTAGTCAGCAGCTTGAGCCGAGAATGTGTCTGATTGTGGTAAGTTGGACGATCGTTTTCGGTTTGATTTGCTTGAGCGGATAGTATTTAGTATGGTCCAGACTTGCCGGGTGGGCCGTAGTTGCTGGATGGCGCAGAGATGCCACCGGATGAGATATCACCACCAGAGTAACCACCATCACCACCGCCAGTTGAGTAGCCACCACCACCGCCGCCGCCGCCGCCAGATTCCTTCTGCGTCTTGTACTTGATGAAGTAGACCTCGGGTTTGGAGGGCTGCGTGGGTGCGGCTGTTGGGATGACAATATCCTGTTGATCCTCAGGTTTCTTAACCAGCACATAGACAAGTGTCTTCTCTTCGTTTTGTGGCTGCAGGGGAATGACTGGTGCCTGGTACGAGGGTGGAGATGGCGCCTTAATGAAGATGATTTTGTAATGTTTCTGTGCTTGTCCCACTGGCAGATTGGGGCGAGGACGTGACTCCTCTGGCTCTGGTGGTGGTACATGCACATAGATGTGCTTTTGCACCAATGTGGTACCACCACCACCACCACCACCGCCGCCGCCGCCTCCGAAACCACCGCCAATACCTGTAAAATTATCCAAGATTAACTGCGAAAACTTGTGCTAGCTTAGAATTGACGCACCTCCGCCGAATCCGCCACCGGATCCACCACCGAAACCACCTCCGGATCCGCCACCGAATCCACCACCGGATCCGCCACCGAATCCACCACCGGATCCGCCACCGAAACCTCCACCTGCTCCACCGCCAAATCCACCACCTAAACCGCCGCCTATGCCGCCGCCAAATCCACCGCCCGAGCTACCGCCAAAGCCAATGCCGCCTTGACCGCCGGAACCACCGCCGGAGCCACCACCGCCACCGGGACGATTATAGTTGTAGCCAGCTTCTGGGCGCGCTGCGGCCAAAGCCAGGCAGGACATTAAGATGAAGGTTTTCATGGCTGCTACACACACGTTTCGTTAGACGCGTTCTTGATTTCTATGGATATTAACGGATAAGCACGCACACAATTGCACTGTCACAGTAATCCTAGGTCTGTGCTGTGTATTGGTGTGGAATGTGAATATATATAGATATATATAGAAAATATACGTGTTAGGATATTTGCTTTGAATTGGAATTTAACACTGTTGTTATTCTCACGTTTTACTTATCCTCGACTCTTGACTCTGACGCTGACTCTGACTCGGTTCACCGATGTTTATTAGACCAAATCAAATGCTTCACTGACGAACCAATGCAGTCGCATCATCAATTTATACAGAAATCTGGCAACATGTAGATGCCACTGCCGCACAGATTCGGCACAAACACACATACCTACACACACACACACACACACACATTGAGAGAGGTTTTGTGATGATCATCATCATCATGTTGTTGCTGCTGTTGTTGCTGCTGATGATGCGACTTTGGGCCATTGTGCATGTGTGGCACATGCCTGAGGCTATCTGTTGGCCAGCTAGCTAGCCAATAATGATCACTCGTCCACCCCCAAAGTTACACCTCACCCCGCCTGCAACCCTATAAGCACACAGTCTCTGTGTGCTGTCTGTGAGGTTAACCGAGTCTCTCACCGTTTGGTGTAGGACGGAACGGGCAAGTGAAACTGAAATTACAGCACAATCAACTTATTACCGCACTGCCATCCACAGAGTCAGTCACAGTCACAGTCGCAGTCGCAGTTGTTGTCGCAGTCGACGTCGCTGTTGAAACAGCAGCTTCAATGATTTCCCGTTGTCGGATGTGGTAAAGACTGAGAGCAACTGTTGCTGCTGCTTCTGCTGTTGCTGCTGCTGTTGCTGCTGGTGCTGCTCAACGATGAAGGCTCTCACTTTGACTCTCCAGCCTGAGCCCAATGTCGTGCACTTTCGCTCTCGCTGGCAGCGAAGACACCAACATCCAACTACCAACAACCAACATCCAACTACCAAATAGCATTAACCATCTCCCAGCTGGCATAGCAGACAGAGTTTGGACTCGCACTTGAGCTGTGGCAGGCCAAGCGAACGGCTGTAGCTGCATTTGATGCTTAGCTTTTCCTCGAGGCGTACAAATGGAAAATGATCATGGAAACAAGTATGGAAATGGAAATGGAAAATTTAGCTGCATAAATTCGCTCACGAATCAAGCCAAAAGTGAAAATCATAAGAAAAACTCTGCGCAAATCTCTCAACCTCAATCCATTTGATGCTAACAATGGCAATTTGTATAATTTGTGGATTTTACCTTTCATACAAACCTTTTGGGTTTCCATTGTGCGGCAATCACTAAACCCTTTACACACCATACACTTTGTGTCTGCCTCTCACTCTGTGTGTGGGTGTGTGTGTATTTGAATGATAAATGAGAATATGTGCAAAGTAAACAATTGCAATGAAAGTACTTAGCAGACGATTACAAGCATAATCGGCTTTGTACCACATAAGTGGGTATCACTGTGACAATAGGTTACTCGAGTGTTGACTATTAAAACTAACTGTTGTATTATATATAATAAATGTAACACCAAAAGTAAATGATATAGAGAGCATATCAAATCAGTATTGTCAATCAATCAATATCAATTAAAATCTTACACAAGATCACTTAACAATTGGATAGGCTCTACATAACTCTAAGTTTACATTAATATGATTTGGTTTAGTCATTGATTAAGTGTGATAAGTCAATGACTCAATACTTAAGCTGAAGGTAATCAATGATTCGATGTTTGAGTGATTCTCTTTTTCAATCTGTCTAATTCAAGCATAAAATCAGATTGAGTAAGCTTCAATCTATTGAAAGCTTAAAGTTTACTGTGTCATTATTCATTGAAAACCCTAAGCTACATCTTGATTGATGACATTAAGATTGTCTATTCTACTTAGTACTCTATTCATTCATTCAATATATTAGAAAGGTATTCAATTTGGTTGCAGCTACTCCTGGCTTGTTGCTTTTTCATTACTCACCAACTGTTTGAGGTTTGTTTTGGTGTTTTACGAATTCATGTGAATCATGCAGATTTATGGTACAGATTATTTGCTATAGCAAGTCCATATAATGATTATGTAATACCATTCAGGTTGGGACAGGGCAGTTGTTTTATATATATACATATATTTGTTTTGTTAACAGTTGGTACTCTTATAACATTTCGCATTCTTATTTGCTAAAGTTTTTTATTATGAGTTTTATTTAATTTTTATGATCGGGCGTGGGGTATATGTTTACGCATTGAAAATTAGCCTCTTGCATAATGTTAACATAAAAATGAAATAAATAACAAAAATACGTACGAAAATATATATAAAATTTTAAATTGTCGCCTGCTGGTCAGCAAACGCATAAAGAGTGATTTTATTTGTTGTGTCGCTAACAATATTAAAAACTGTGAACTTTTATTTTTCTTTTGTAACCTTTTTCTTTTCATTTCTTCTTCTTCTTTTTTTGTTTGGCAGTCAATTCAGTTAGTTAATTGCATTTGGTGCTTTAATTCAATTCGTTAAAACGTCTGACCGTTCAACGAACTATACAAAAAATTGCCAGAGAAAATTGATCAAAGCGTACAATGATTTTTTCTCTCTTTTTTTGATTCCCTTTCAATTAGTTGTCAATTTACAGTTCAACAACGTTATTTAATGTTTTTTGTTTATTTAAACGATTTATTGTAATTAATTTTTTCAATTTAATAAACATTGCTCAATGCCGATTTGTTGCAAAGGGACTTATTGATAATGGTTTCGATTAGGAATTTTAATTACAAGCTATAATAAAGGGTTTTGGTCTTAGGTAGAGCAAATGTCCTAGCAAATGTCCCCAACAAGAACGTTCTGATTGAGCACAAGCTGATCATATTCTGCATAGGTGGCTGCACTCGCTAAATTGATTGTTAGCAAGTGACCGATTCCGATTGGCATTGCTGCATGGCCGAATTTTCTATGCTATGGTTATGCATGGTTTGTTTAAAGTATATTCTTATGTTTAAAGTTTAAAATAATATAAACTGGATTTGTAAGTTTATTATTAATAAAAACTGGCTGTTAATACAGGCCAAATGTAGTGTCAAGTAATCAGGTTGGTTGTTAAAAGAGAATTATTGCTATTAATTTTTCTTATGTTATTTTTAGTTTGGAAAAACAAATGGTAAGTTTACGATTGGGCGGGATTTATAGTAATGCGCGTACTTGTAAGCACAATAACAATAATAATAAAACGGCATTTTAGTTAGTTGTTTGCTGATGGCCCAAGCGTTGCTTAGCAACTGCATTTCCGGTCTTTTCTTTTCTTGCCAAATGCCGGCGATTTCACCTTGAATTGAACTTACGTAACCACACTACAGATTCACTCTATTTGGCAGCTGGGAACAGCACCTCAATTCCCAATCCCCAAGCCTCAAACCTCAGACCCCAATCCTCCAATCGTATGCAAAAATTGTACACTAATGAACAGCGAACATCATTGATTGGTGAAACATTGAACGATTTACCAGTTTTTGTTAAGTCGGCCTAAAAGCCTTTCATTGTATTGGTAGACGTATATGTAACGCATATGTGTATGGCTCGTAAACTGTTTTAAGTGTCTTATAAATGTGGGAAATCAATTGGTTAACATATTCCACTAACAAAACACAGTTGCACTAGACACATATGCGATGCTATCGCGTGGCAACTGTAACGCCTCCAAATGAGCAGCTCTTGAATCGAGAAAATCAATTGCATTTTGTGTGCATTGAAAGCAGCTTATGAAGCAAATGAATTTGCATTACAATTTTCAATTCAAGTTCACTGTCAGTTTGCATTGAAATTTTCTGCATTTTCCAAGCGTTTAAACGATTGCCATGTATACTTAATCTAACAGCAGACAGGAAAAATGCATTGAAGAGAAGACGCTGTATGCCGCTGGCAGATAAATCTTCAGGTTTTTATAGTTAAAGATACACAAGATAGGAAAGTCAAGCTCCATTTAAGGAGCTATTGAAAACTGACAACTTTTTGATAAGTTTGTCAAGTGAAGGTGAATTTAAGTAGACAGCTTCAATGCGTACAATCTCAAGTGTACTTATTAAAGTAGATTTATAGTAGGGTATAATAGGGCTATTAAAATCCAACTGAAGTATACATTAATTTGTGTAATCAAACCGTTAATCAACTAAACTTACATACGACTATCAACTTCTCATTTGTAAATTAAATTTGTTTGCATACAAAAGCTGATTAAAAGAAAATTGAATTTCTGTAATGATCGAGTTGATTTAACTGATATTCCATGCTGCAATTTATAATGCTACTGTCTATATTTAGTGTACTTTTTAATTTAAGCCTTTAGGCCCACATACTGCCAACCAAGGCTACTGTCTCTCTTTGAGATCCTTTGTGCACACAGCATGTGTTTACCATGGTTAACCACTAGCAATTCCCCTTTGGGACTTAAGTTAAGCCATTTATCTTTGGCGAGTGACTCTGCTCATGGCTGTAGTCAGTAAGTGGTTAATCCAGAAGGATTAGCGTTGTGCATAAATTATATAAGAAACACCAGGAAGCTGCTGTAGGCGACATCCTTGAGGCAGCAATCAGCTCCCTATACCAATGTTATAACATTGGAAGTCTGACTGCGCTGCTGACACTGAAAGATTAAGATACCCTCAACTCACGCAATCAGCTGCGCAGTCGGTGGGTGCTGTGCATCAACTATGAGCGATAACATGTGGGGCGCTTTGTAGGAAGTTTGTGGCAATAGCAATAGCAACAACAGCAGCAGCAGCAGCAACAGCAAGAGCGACGGCGACAACATTTCTTGCTTCCTGCATCTTTTGTCGCTATGGTATTGTTACTGTATGTTAGCGAACGAGTGTGTGTATGTGTGTTGTCTGTGTGTAAGTCTGATGAGACAGTGGCATCTCCAGCAAGAGCAGCAGCCACTGCGCCTGCCTCGAAGCGGCGCCACTTCCTGCTTGTTAGGCAAACACAGCGACAACAGCGTGCAAATTTTTGAATTGTTGAATACAATTTTTATTTTTTTTTTCTGTTTTTTTTTCTATTTTTATTTTCCATTTTTACTTTTATTTTATATACACATTTTTTTTTGGACTCTTTGACTGTTTCGCTTTTACATTTGACATTTTTGCGGCTGTCGCTGTTAGCTGTTGCTGTTGTTGCTGTTGTTGTTGCTGTAGTTACTGTTGCACATATTGCTGTCTGCTTCACAGCATCTTTAAAGCAATATGCCGATGCGCGATTCGCAATTTGCGATTTTCGATATACGATATGCGATGCTCTTGCAGACAGATCGATTTTGGGGGATATTCATATGTATTCAAAGACTTGTTATTTATTGCTTTTGGCAGCTAGTTTGTTTCTTTTCTTATTATGTACGCTTCAATTGCGAATTGTAAAATGTTGTTGCTAACAACAGCAATTGTTGTTACAGTGGCAACATGTTGCTATGCTGCCACATGCTGTGTTGCTTTTAAATGCTAATTAATGTCAATGACTCTTCTACTAACGATTGTACATTTAACACATTTGATTTTGATATAATGCCTAAAATCAATCTCTATACTTATTATAGTCTTTCATTAATTTAGATTTAAGTTTAATTAAAATGTCTGCCACCAACATAACAAATATTTTTTCAATAAACTAGAATTCATTTAAAGTTTTAACATTTACTTATAGATATCAATTTATGTCAAAAGTTTTTGTTAACATTTTGTTGTAAACTGTTCTCAGTTGCCAGCTGCCAGTTTTGCCATTGACATTTTGGCCTAAAACCAATTGAAAATATATCAAGTTTCATTATGTTGTAGCTAGTGATATGCTGATACTGTTCAAGTGGGTTAAATGCCAGATATCAATCAGTTCCAAGAATTTCCATTAACAAAGACTTTAATGAAAGGCATTTCATTAACATCTTAGCCTTGGCAAGATGCTTGCAATACCCAAAGGTAACACCTTAAGCAATCTGCTAAGAAATTAATGGAAAATGCAAAAATAGCAGATAACTGGAAAATGTTTTTCCTATTAGAATTTGCTACAACATTGCGTAGCATGTCCTTACACCTTTATCCCTTAAGAGCTTTGTCATTGGGCTGCAAACAACATCCACTTTAAGGATATAGAGCGTATAAATGGCAAGCATAAATTCCAGGAAGAAATATTTAGTCCTTGCTGTTGTCAGTTTCAGCTGCTATTTGTTGTAAGTAAGGGACTCAATTGATCATGTTAAGTTTGTGTATTAGGTTGACATCACGTAAGTGTTTTAGGACCTACTGTGCTTAAGTCCTTTCATTGTGCATTTGCATATTTTGTGGCATTATTTCAGTTGCCAACAAATAGCCCTAATGCTGGCCTAATTGTAACTCTTACTGTTGGTCTTAGGTGAAATTTGTTGATGTATATTTTCAGGGTATTCGAGTTGCGGAAATGTCTAGGGTTTGGATCTGGCTTACAGGTCGTAGCCACAACGGCCATGAACATTTTCATGAAGCACAGCTGCTATGCATTTTTACACGTGGCAATTATTCATTTTGGTTTATTTTTTCTTGGTATTTTTTTGTCTGTGGCATAACGCACTTTGGCGCAAGGCTTTGAAGTAGAAAGTGAACATTTAAAGCAACAGTAAAAAAGTGGAGAAGAAAAAAAATGTTATAGTTGCATAGCGGAAATGACTTGAGTTGTGGGTTGAAAGTGCAACTTGCGCTTGATAAAATTTGGCAGTCAGTTCAAGTCTTTTTTTTTTTTGGTGGCAGCTGTGCACACTGAAAGCCATGTGAAACTTCTGTTACTGTTATAAATGCTATGAGAGCACCTTGAAAAACTATGACTTTAAGTAATGCAAGAGCAACTGTTGCTATTGCAAGCCCCAAGGCTTGTCAGTAGAAAAAACAAGTTTACTGTTTGGAGACAAAATTAAAAGTGGGCACTATATGTGGGCCATGGATTGCCATCAAACACAACGTTTACAACTTCAATTAAGCCAATTACGTGTAACGGCCTAGTGCAATGCCGGCAGCTGATTTAAATGCGCACAAGTCTATAAAAAGCTACATATAAATGCGACAAGAAACCAAAACGTTGAGATCTACGTGGCGTATGCGTAATTTCGTAAAGTTTAAGTACCCCTCATTTGCCTATCGACTCGGAAGCTGAAGTAAATGTGAGAAAATCTAAATGTTGACTGCCTTTTTTAACTTGGCTAACAATTTTGACTGACTTTTGTATATATGTATATAATTTTTTTTCTTATACAAATCGTAAAAGTTCATGTAATGAACTCGTAAAAGTCAACGACAGCCGTCGCCAACTGGCATTGCAGCACTTAAGCGACATTTGTGTGAAAAATGATGCCAAATGGGCTAAGATGTCCGACCCAATGACAAGTTTAATTAAATGAAAAATCCCATTACATATACAACCAAACATACACATAGACACCAGAAAAGAACATTTCAGCAGTCACCTTGATGTATGATACAAATGATAGAAAGGCTCAAACTGTTGCTGTAGTTTTTTTTTGCTTCTTCAAAATATGCTATCATTTCTATAGAAGAGAAAATCTTTACAGTTTTCTATGCAAGAAACCCTGTTCATTTATTTTCCTTTTTTGTTTTGTATTTGCAACGTAGAACTTTAGTATTTTGTATGTTTTATGCATAACTTGGGAACAGTTTAATGCATAAGCAATGAATTGCTTGTTGTGAACAGTTTTTATATTACATTGCAATTGCTTGTAGTGGCAATACACATGTGAATAGCTTAGAACTTATAGGTGAGGAACAAACATGGGTACACTTTGGTGTGAACAGTTGCAATGTAGCACAGTGGGTATGAAGCTTTGCTAATAATATTGTAGTTGCAGTTATACAATATATTAAAAACCAGATAGAAATATGGAATAAAAAACCTATAGATACCAGTTATTATTAATTGCAAAATTTTAGCAAAATAATAAGTATTTTATAAAAAAATATTATATTATAATTATATACATTAGAAACTTTGGTTTTTGAGTAGAGAAAACTTGTTTCAATAATTGTTTAATATTATTGAGTTTTGCTTATAAAATTGTAGTTAAATTTGTATCGTGTCTTATTATTAATATTATTATTAATTGCAAAATTTCCGTTTATTAATTTATTTTAGTTATTAAGTGAAGAAATCTTGTTTCAATAATTGTGTAATTCTTTTGACTTTTGCCCATAAAATAATAGTTAAATTTCTATTATGTCTGACAAGATTTTTGCTCTTGATATTGCAATGAATTTTTGTTTATATTTCAACTGCAACTGCAACTGCCACTGCAATTGGCAACTTTACTTCCCGCTGGCTGCTGTTCTCAATTCATTTTTTCTCTCTTTTATTTCAACAATTTTATTTCATTTTATGGAATTTTTTTTTTATTTTTTTTATTTGCATTACGAACAGCGTGAATACTATGGCCGTTGGGAATATTAAATATGTATGTAGATTTTGCAGCTGTTGCTGTTTGGTGTTGTTGTTGTTGGTGGTGTTGGTGTTGCTGGTGTTGGTAGTCGAATCGAAGTAAGTCAACTTGGTGTAACGCCCCCTAGGTACATCCATACTGCAATAGTGTGAAACCTGTGTAAATCTGCGAACAGCAGTGAATAATAAAAGTCGAACCTAAAGTGAAATCGTGGAATTGAATTTTGTGCTTAAAATGCTGTACATAATACTGACAGTCGTATAATTTATATTTACTGTGGGAATACAAGAAGATAAAACTTAAACTAAAAAAATTAAAAAAAAAAAATAACTCCATGGGATCGCGGTCACTGAGACGTTTGTTGGATCAAAGGTGATGCCACCAAAACAATACCCACAGCAATCACTCTAAATTAATAATAAATTTATGCATCTTCATATTTTATAATTTATATTTATAAATTTAAAACCTTATTCACTTCTTTTTATTTATTAACGATAATATAAATATTCATTCAATTTGTTAGAATATTATACAACTGGCAGCGTTGCCCATAAACAATCTTAGTAATGTTTTAAGTTGCCACTTATTATATTCTATACAAAATTCTGTTAAGTGGAAACATCAAAAGGTATTCAAGCCTCTGAATAACTATGAGTATTATATGTACATTTTCTAAGCTTATATCATTTAAATTATTTGGTAATATTTCTTTTTTTTTTGCTTTTTTTTTGTCTTGTTTTCTTTTATTATTTTTAGGTGTCGTCTCGGCTTGTGCACGTGCCCCAGACGCAGTTAAGAGTCCGCGGAAGACAGCAACAACATTAGGAAAACATCGACAGCATTTGCATATCTGACGAAACAAACTTGTCAAGACAACCAAAACCAAAAAGGCCCACTGCCGCTGCCCCTTCGCTGCCCCCCTAAGTTACCCGCATCCCTGCCACAGTCAACGCTTTGTGAATATTTCGTGCAATTTGGAGAACTGCCAACGAAAGAAGAAGATAATGCAAATGGTCATTAGACAAAAAGCCAACGTTGTCTTTGAGCTTCTTCGTTGCAGTACTGACTGACTGACTGACTGACTAGTTGTACCATTGCACCCACTTCTCCCCCAGCTGCGTCTCCCTAGGTTGCTTTATTGTCCAAATTATGCAATCATCTCTTGCTGAGCATCGAACAGCTAGAAGAAACCACAATTATTTACATAAATTGCGCTTCAAAGATGCGTGGCATGTCCAGTTTTGTATGCCTTTTACTTTTCTTCAGTTTTTTGCTCACATTTATATGTATATGTATATAGTGAGTATAGCCAATTTGTAACTGTATCTTTAAGTATAAATCTGTATCTTTTTAACTTGCCGACGGCACGCATAAGCATCTCCTTGGCGTCTCCATGGCATCTGCTTAAGTGATCGGCCATAAATTGCATCTCTTAGGTTTCCCTCTTGATAGTTATACTGAGATAACAGTTTCATTTGTCTTAGCCTTAAAAAATATAATCTTCATTGCCTTAAAGCGCTCAAGAGTACTTGTTTTCACTGGCATTTCAATTTGCTACGAGGAACATAATTTGGCTTAAGGACTTTATAATTTAATTTATCAAGCAAAACGCACAAAACCGACCATTTGCCTTCAGGCTTGGGGTAAAATTTAATTAAGAGCTTCAGGATGTCCCTAAAAATAGCAAAGCAATAGAAATTTTGCTTCCTTTCTTTTTATTGGCATCAAGCAGAGCTCTCTAAGGTTACAAAATTTTGCTTTCAGTTAACTTTGCTTTAAGCCAAGTAGAGATTTTATGGCAAAGAGTATAGTAGCAAGTGCGTGTAAGTTTCACACCTTTTACACTAAAACAAGTGTAGATAAAAAATTATATTTTACGTAAATTGCTTTCAGTTTTAACACTTGGCAACAGTGTAAATGATGCAGGACAGTCTGCTGGCAAAATACAAGTCAAAAGCTTGAGGTCAGAAGATTGATTGAGACCAAACACGCCTAAAAGTCATCTGAATGAAAGCCAAAGCCGGAGACGGAGCTGAAGCCGAAGCCAAAAAAACGCACAGTCGAAACAGATGCTGGATGCTTGTTGCCAAGGCCATAAGGGAATCGCATGAAGCTGGCAAATATATTAAAATATAAAATTACTTAAATGAAAGCCAAAGGAAAGAAGAGAGCCACATAAATAAAAGGTCCAAGCATTAAGCTTATTAAAATCAATTAGGGCCAATGACAGTAAAACTAAAAGTGACAGCCATAACATATGGAGTTAACTTTGGTATGTGGTATGCCGGTTCATGTCCCGATGTTGGTATCGATTGGTTACATAACTGTGCAGCAGAATTATGTGACTGAAAGTGCGCCAAAATATCTGTAAAAAAATTTTGCGATAATCACTTGAATTTATTGCGAATGAAAAACGCGTGGCTAACGCGCCACAAGGATGCCACAACTTGTGTTGCAACTCCGTTCACACTCCCCCAACCTATCCCGCTTTGGTAACCCGTTGTTGACCCAAGTCAATACACCAACAATTCAACGATTAGGTAAGCGAATTTGAGCCAAAGATAAATGGCCATGTTCGATGTTCGACGATTGAGTTTTAGCTTGAGTTTAAGATTGAGATTGAGCTGAAGATTGAGCTTCAACTACAGCTACAGATTCCCACAGTACAGCTAAGAAACTTTCGCTTTTTACCAACTCTCTGCCAATTGCAGATGTTGCGCCTTGTTGCCTTTGGCTTCAATCTTTTCACTTGTTCAAAATTAATTTAAATGTTCGGCACAGGACCCGCTGTCAACTGAAACAAAGTCAAATGAGCAAATGTTGCTACTTTGACAGCCAGCTGAAATTTATGCAGTTGTCTGAGCACTTCAAGAGGGAATACTGTATGAGCGACAGTTCGATATGCCTGCCAACTGCAGGTGCAACGTTGTGCCAACTGGTGTGCAACTGTGGCAAGTTGCAAGGCACAAAAGGATGAATCAGTCGCTATTCAAAAGTGAAAAGATTAATTTTCAATAAAAATTAAAAAGTAATCAATTTAATATTTTATACAAGTTTTTATATAGCGTTGTATAAATGTTGCAAACATTGCAACCAGTTTAAATTTATTTATTTTATATTTATTAAATATATATTTATTTTATATATATTTATAATATATTTTTTTATATTATATATATAAATATATATTATATATTTTATTTATTCTATATATATTTTGTAGTATTTATAGTTTATATATTTTATATACATTATATATTTTATTTATAATATATAATATATATTTTATATATATATACAGTATATATTTAATATATATATTATATATTTTATTTATAATATATAATATATATTTTATATATATACATTATATATTTAATATATATATTATATATTTTATATACATATTTTATTCTTTTATTTTATTTATTCACCATAACGCAAAAGTAAATAATAAATTAAGAGGGTAAAAACTATAATTGCCTGAGGCTTAAATGAACAGTTAAGTTGGCAGGTGATCCTATGACTGCGTTGATGTGTTACCTTAATTACTTGATCATTAAGGCAACACATATACCGTGACTTGGAGATAGTAAAAACCCGTTTTAAAATCTTTTTAGTGGTTCTTTGCTGATGAACAAAAGAACCATTGACTCTGCACAAATTAACAATTATATAGAAGTCTGTATTCATCTTTAGTTCACAGTTCAAATTGAAAAGATGACTCGCTATTGAACTCACCAGCAATTTTATGCATGCAAGATTTTATTGTAAGGATTACATTATGCAATATTATGGGTACATGAAATGTCGTTTTGATTGCTGCAACAGGAGTTGTTGTAAAGCAAAGCAACAAGTGAGAAGCAATTGTTGCATCTATTTACAGTTCATTTGGTATGCACAGTTGACAACTGTTGTTAACTGTTTGTGTTGCTGTTGGTAGTTGTTGCCAGCACTTAGCGTACAGATATTGCTTCAATTGGCAACGTAAATATTAATGAGCATACGTGTTTGAGCTGTGGTAACTGCCTGTGGCACGACTCATGCAGCCAACTAGTTACATACGAGGGTCGCTTAAATACTTATAAGTTATGAGGTGATAATTATATATTTCATGCGAAATGACTTAATTTTAAACGGGAAAAATTGCATGAGGAACAGGAAAAGAAGAGAAAAAGATGAGAAAAGTAGGGAAAAGGAAAAGGGAAACGATCAAGTCATGCGATGTCTGGTACATCATAGGGGAATTTATAAAATGAAGTTAAATTGCCTGTGGCAAGGTCGCCGCATCACTTGCAAACACCTTGCCAGCCCCAGGCATATTTGACAGCTTATGCCAAACGGATGTTGCAAATTAACTTGCGTGCAAATTTGCTGTTAAATTCAACAGCATTTTAAAATTTTTATGTTGCTTTTGCCTTGCTCTCTATCGCTCTCCCTGTTTCTCTATTTATCCATCTACCTTTAGGCTATCGATAAATCTGTTTACGCCTCTGTTGCCATCACCGTCAGCAACATCAACAGCGACGTCTGCTGCCAACTGCCAACTGCCGCACGCACCTGCCACACGGCTCGATTAGAGACTTTTCATGTGATTATGAAAATTGTGCGGTACACGAAAAGGTCACTGGTTAAACTGGTTTTCTAACTTTTTTATAAGATTTTATACATTTTAACAAAATTGCAGCTGTTTCGTGCACACCCCACTCCATACTCCCCCAATAAAGCAATAGCCAAAAAATAAAAGCTTTAAACTAAAACAGTAACCGCAAACGTTCGTTGGCCTAAACTGACCGAAAAGACAGCAATGCTTAACCTTGTAGGCCTTGCCACAGTTGCAAATGCAACGTAAACCTACAACCAAATGGACAGCCATACAAATACATCGACCAAGAGAGTCGCAGTCACCATAAAGCTGGCAGGCCAAGGCGAAGGAAGCTAATAAAAGGTGTTTGCCTCTTGCCTCTTAACCTTTCAACAGCCATAACGCAACACACCTACATACACATACATTACAAAATATGCCAGGAAATACACAGTTTAACACGAGGCCAATTCGAAATGCTTTTAGCCAAAAAACCAGAAACCAAAAAAGATGCAAAGATAAAAACTCTTTAAGAAACCTTTTCCCAATGAAAGTGTACAAAATTGAAATTTAAACCTTTTATTTTTCTTTTAACAATAATAATAAAATAATATTAAATTACTTTTGCAGACTCCATAAATAGTTAATGTATTTTATTTTTATAATATTTATAAACTAATGTTAACTGTGGGCCATAAATAAAGCTTACAAATCGTTAGAGTATTTCATGGCACAGCAGGTCAGAATTTTCCCATATTAAATAAACATTAAACAATGCTCTAAACAAACAACAAAGTGCAAAGGTAAACTAGTACTTAGGTAACTTAAAATAAACATTAAAGAAATTTGTTACTAAGTAGTTTAATAATCCTTTGTTAACAACTCAAAAGAGAAACAGAAAATCAGCTTAAAAGAAGGAAAGTTTTAAGCCTGTGCAAATCATTGATATAATAAGCTAATAATGATAAAAGCTGTATATAAATATTTCAATACATCAATATAATGATATAGTACACAATGGACTTTAAGTACCAAGATAGTTTGCAAATGGTGCAATTGGCTGCTGTACCCTATAGCAAAGTTATGCGCCTGCTTTAAATGGGAACAGTTGCAATGCGTGTGTGAACAGATTCTGGATTTCTTATGTAAACTTAAAGATAGCAAAGCAATTTTTGGCTTATATTTTTATCTGTTGACATGTTGCAAATGTTGGCATGTGTTGTTGTTGTTGTTGCAGTTGCACATAGGTGGAGCCCTAACGAATCTATTGTGTACGTGGCACGAGTATTTTGTCTTTTAAAATACACAATCACACACACTCTCACACACACTTGCACACTTTGAAATGTGCATCCCATGAATGTCAACAAAGTTTATGTAATTTGTATGCCTGGAATGGTTATGGTTTGAGGTTGTTAGTTTATTACACGATAATGCTAATTGCTTAAATTACCAATTCAGTTAGAGGGAGAGAAAACAAATTGGTTGCCACCACAAATGCGAATCAGTTAATGTTGTTGTTGATGGGTCAAGCTGGTTAACTGTTTGGCAGTTGCAACAGTTGCAACAGTTGCAGTTGCCGGACTGTTTCCGCTGTCAACTATAATCAATTGTTGAGACAGCAAACACTCTAAAACAAGCGTGCAACTCATAATATTAATGCAGTTCACGTTTTTAATTAAACTGATTAACTAGTGGCAAGTGCAACTGCAACTGTAACTACAACATTACATAGCATTTGCATGTGAAGTTTAAGAATGATTGTTAAATTCTTATTAGCTGCAACAGTTGCTGCTTCTTTTCATTATATATGCACAATTTCTTTATAATACAACAATGAGTGTCTTATATATAGTTGCAGCTCAGGTGGCAATAATAATAAAATTCTAAGAATTTGGTGGCAGACACCAGCAAATTGCCGCAATGGCACCATTAAATGTCGCAACAATATACATAAAGGTGTCAGGATAAATACACACAAATGCCAGGACTTAGTTCGCTGTAAATCCTTTGGCATTAACAATTGCAATGGGAAGCGCTTACTTGGGCATTTAAATGTATAATGATAGTATTATCTGTAGGATAGCTAAGCAAGACATAAGTAGGAAATAAGTTCGGAGCATTTACAAGAGATGAAATTATTTTTTGTAGTATTTTCCTTATATTTGAAAATAACGTGACATGATTTCAGCTGCCGTCCCCAACAACAACAACAATTTTTTTTGGTCTCCATCTAAAACAGTTCATTACAGTTAGTTGCCACAAGTCCCCAAGCGCCAAGTGACTTGCAACCATTTGGAGCCACAAATCATTTTGCCGAGACGTTTTGGGTCTGGGATAATATCTGCAGTTTGGTCAGCCTTTATTTGAGGTGAGGTTAGGTAAGGTAGGGTAGAGTAGGGTATGGTAAGGGAGGGTAAGGGATAAACAGTATATAATAAACTTTTCTCTCTTACTGAAAATTTATATATATAAATAATTGTAAGTATGTTTGCTTGTGTGTATGTGTAGGGCATTGAAGTGGGAACAAGAAAACAAAAAGTCAACACCCAAACTCAACACACATATATATAAAAGGTCTGTGTGTGTGTGTGTTTACTTTGTGCACCTTTTGATATTACGAAACGCTGAAGCTGAAGATTTATGCCGCAATTACCGCAAGTGTAAACTAATTACGGGTTTCAAGTGGTTTAGGCCAAAATATAATGCCAACAGTAACAGCAAAACAAAAAGAAAGAAACACAAAACAAAACAAATTTAAGCCAATGTTACGGCAGCAGCTACTGCTGCCACATGCAACCTCGTGCCAGCTTTAATGCACATTAATATATCTGGACTTATCATTATGAATTATATTCATTCTCTGAATACTATTCATTGGCATTCATATAAATCATTTTGCATATATTTCTTTACTTCAACAACAACAAAATTTTTGATTGCTTTCATGTCATTCCATGCACTACACATATCACTTTACACACTCGCACACACGTACACGCACACACTGACAGCCATACGCCCTATTGGATAGTTGTTAACCACGCCTACTTCGTCGGGAAAATTTTCAATTTGAAGTGTACATCGATTCCGTTTGCCTTTTGTTCATTTCATGGTGTTGTAAACATTTTAATTACACCAACTTTAGCTCTCAGCTCGAGAGACAGATTACTTCACATTCTATCAGCCTCCTTTCATTGTTAACAGCCTCTGGACACGCCCACAAAAAAAGGAGCAAAAGATGAAATTGTTTGCAGCAAAGTTGTTGTGGGTATTATATATTAAAGCCTTCCTAGTATAAGGAACAAAAGTTGTACAACATTCAAAGTGGCTAAAGCCGGAAAATCCAGCTCTGGTTTTCCACAGTGTGCCAGAAAATGCTGTGTACATTAACTAACAGCTGTAAGTTCAAATGGCATTGTGGTAACTATATGGTCTTAATGAGATGCAGCATTCGCCAGGATTAAAGTAAAGTTTCTTTATGTATAAGCTGGGCTAAAAATGCATTAAAAATAGTTGGAAAATGTAAAGTTTACTTTACGTTTTTCTCTTAGTTAATAAATTAACTATAATAGTGCGGCTGGTATAATTTTATAATGCACTGTTATGCCTTATTAACGTTTTATATTTTAATGCATTTTTATGGTTTAATTTGATTTGATTCAGCATAGTTTTCGCCACATTAAGGATCTGCTTTGAGCCATTGGCATTTGAAATTTTCAACCAATTTTGGTATGCAAAATAGCTGGCCATAAATATATAGTTTTGACCGTGAACATACAGTCAATTATATTTTATATAGTTTTTTTTTTATGAGAATTTGTGTTTTTATAATGTTCGTATAGTAGTAGTAGTAGTAGTAGTTTGTTGCTTTGGTTTTATTTTGGTTTTATTTTGTTTTTTTATATATGATTTTTTTATGTTAAGTGCGTCACTGACCCGAATTTGCAGGAGTAACGATACAAAGCCTTTCACTTTTTTTTTTTTGGTAGAATAAACTTGTTCGGCCTTTTCAACAGCAAACATGCAAGATGTTACTTTATGTAATACAACAACTACAACAAACAGCAACATTATTACAACAATTGCAACGACAGCTGTCCGCCAAATGCAGCTACTGAAACTGTTCACTGTCGGCTTAGTCATTTCTCAGGAGCTGCTCCTTCATTATAATGAAGCAGCAAGTCATGCTGATGGGATGTGGCTGGACATGGACTTGTGTATAACGTCAATGACTTTAATGCCATAAAATAGTAACAGTGGGTCAGTAGACAAAGAGAAATTACGTTTGCTAAAAGCACGCATGACGTCACAAGGCGCCAAGCGCACAAAGTGGGAACAGTTTTCTCTTATATGGCAAAATTTCAGCTTTAAGCAATTAATTACTTAAAAAAGAAGAAGTTAGTTTAAGAGTTAAATTATCAAATTTATTTCAATTTTTTTATATACATAAAATTACTGTTATATTTCTTAAAGTGAAACCTAATTCCTTTCCATTCTTGATACATTCGGTTTTCTTTTAATTATCGTTGCTAATTGATATACATTAATTAGCTAATTTATTGACTTAACTTTGAGCTACATTTAAGCTCTGCGTATATATTTTTTATATACATACATAATACATATATATATACAGATATATATGTATGTATCTTAAGAAAATAAGTAGAGCAAATTGTTAATCGCAAGAGAATTGATTAATGTGTTGGCTAAAAGGGTAGCACGGCAGCATTGGCCTATTAAAAGATGCCACAAAATCGATTACAAATAACACTTAAATTGCCATATTATTAATTAGTTGGAGGCTATATAAATATTTACAGCAGTTAAACTGTCAATTTGGTAATTAATGTAACATTTATAAATGCAATAATATAAATTGTTTAGTTAACTTTTCATGTCTAATAGCATAAAATTAATTTGAACTTATATGTATTTATATTTACATAGAATTGCCTTTGATGTAGTTAATAGTAAATAGAGTGATGATATAATATAAATATGATGTAAATAAATATATAAATATATGCTAAAATCAAATATTGTAACAAATTCCATCATTTCTATTGCTTTGCCTTTGACCTCCAATTGCCGTCACATATTGTCATGTAATAAGCGGAAATTTATGTGGAAAACTATGTCTCTTTGCGGAAAAGTAGTCAAATATTGCATTGCTCTTCAAATATATATATATATATATATTGTTACATTGTTATACTGTCATATTGTCATATTGTCACGTATCTATTGGATACCTAATAGAAATCGATTCATTCATTGGCACAAAAGAATCTGTTTACTTCAAGTTAAGGTATCTTTTTGCCTAACATATTGCTGTCATCTATCAGAGCTAAAGACAGAGACAAAGAAACAGACAAAGACAGTGACAAAATATCAATTTTGACAATAAACAAATTGGTGACAAATAAATCAATTGAGCAACAATTGCAATCATTTTATATACAAAGCAAGGAATGCCAGTGTAAAGCTTGGCTTTAACTTTTGCTTGAAAATCTGGTAGGGAGATAAAGATATATAAAAACATATATATATATAAAGATGCTGTATAAAAGGGAGTTGAGTTGAAGGTAGGTGTTGGGGAAGTAAGCTGCAACTAATTGCTGGTTGTGTGACTGTTGCTGTTGCTGTTGCTGACGTCGCCTGGCTGCGATATCTTTTAATTTGCCACAAAACGCACAAATTGCGCGAACCATGCGATGTGTGTTTATAAGTGTAAATGTACATATGTGTGTGTGTGTGTGTGTGTTTGCATCTGGTTGAGTATGTGAGTGTTGGTGTGGGTGTGGATGCGGGCAGTCAACAGTCAGCTGGCAGATAGCCAGGCAGCTGTAGCCCTGGCCAAGCCTGGGAATCCTCTCACTTTTTTTCACATGCACAAAACCATTGTCTATGTGTGTGTGTGTGTGTGCTGTGTGTGTGTATGTGCAACGATGATGAAGATGATGCGAGTTTGGTAGTGCTGCTGCTTTTGCTGCTGTTGCTGCCTGGCTGACTGGGCTGCTTGGCTTGCTGGATATGACACAGATTACGTAATGCGAAATTAACATTTTAACACAATTCAACAGAAAGAGACGACAAACGACAACAACATTGCAACTGCAACACCAGCAGCAGCAGCAGTAAGCAGCAGCAGCAAGTAGCAGCAGAAAGCTACTTGTGCCACGTGAAATGCGAAGAGAAGTAGGAAAAAGAAGAAAAAGAAATAAAAATAAAAATAAAAAAGATACACCAAATGGGGAGAGCCGGTTGCCGCCTCCGTTTGGGCATTTGGCCAACTCCGAGCAGCTCATCAGTCTTTGTTGTGGCGTGGTCAGCAAACACTCAATGTTTATATATATACTTTATATATATACGTTTATATATGTACCTAGGATCAGAGCTTGAGTGGCTGACCACATACTCACACACATACACTGCAGCTCTTGCAGTCAATTATGCAATTAAAGTTTTACATTTGAGCCCAAATGAGGCAAATTTTCAATGTGTTTTTTGGCATCAATTTGACAACAGCAGCAATCCAAGCCAGCTTCCAGCTTTACTGGACACCACTTAGTCTATAGAAGATATATATATATATTTTGTGTGATTGCTAATAGTGCAAGTGTATGCTTTTGGCCAACTGTCTGTCAACTGTGGCGTGTCATCGTCGTAAGTTTATCAGTTTTATTGTTCCTTTTAGTTGCTTGTTTTTATGGCAATTCGTTGTAATTTTTTTAGTTTTTCTTTTTTTGATAAAACTTTTCCCATGACTGCAGCAACTATTATTGCTGCTGCTTCTGTTGCTGCTGCTGCTGCTGCTGCTGTTTGATCGAGCAATTAGTCGCTTGTGATTTGCAACTCGTGCGCCACGAATTTGTTAAGCGTTGAGCAAATATTGACACCAAATCAGCCAAACAAATAAAGGAACTCAATTGAATACTAAAAAAACTCATTCAAAAATCAAATCAATTGGAAATTGTTTTACTTTAAAGTGCAACACATATGCAACAAATGCGCATCTGTACAATCCGCTTTTATATATAATTTTATTGATGACTTTACCAACTCAGAGCTTTAATTATAGTAACTATAATTTATTTTTCTTTTTTTTTTTTGTCTGTCATTTAATAATTATCTGAGCTGGCAGTAAAACAAGGTAAAAGCATTTGAGCCAAGCAACAAGGAAGAAATTGTCAACAGACAACAGACAACATAAAACTACAACAAATTTAATGCTGTTTGGTTAACCATTTGGTGGTACTTGGACGAGTATTTTAAAGGATGGACACAGATTGACCAACAAGTCAACAATTCAGCTAACAGAAAAGTGAATGGCAGATGCCAAAAAATCTCTGCTGCTGTCCATGTCGATGCTGCTTTGGGCTGAAATTGAGTAACATTCGCTCATAACGAAGCAATGTACAATGGAGAAGAGGACAGAGTGGACAGAGTGGACAGAGGACAGCGGACAGACGACTGTGGGCAATGGGCAGTGGTTGCCTCATTGAACTTTTATTAAATATTTTCGTTGCTCTAAGGAAATGTGTCGCTTTTGGATTTCCTGTGCTTGGAATTTATTCTGATGCCTTTCCCGTACCCAAAGTATACGCCCAAATGAACATAAGCAGCTGGAGCAGTAACAGCAGCAGCAGAGGCAAGCAACTGCTGTTGGTTACGCCTTGATGCGTGATTTGATTTAAGTTTATTAAGCCTTGACGAATGTTAATTAAAATCTGCTATAATAGTATTTTCATTAACTTGGTCTATACCATACATATTGCCATCTTCCATTCAGCTGTATGGCTGTTGTGCAGAGGTCAACAGCGTCTTACCAGGCCATAAATTTTGTACCCTAACAGATGATGTCTGGCGTCTGCCTGGTCGTCCCCTATGGAAATTCCATACTTCAATTGGCCATAAAGCGAGTAGGCCCGTTTAACAAGTGGTTACGTGGTTACATGCTTGTCGTCGTCGTCGTCGTCGTCATCATCGTCGTCACTGTTGTCGTCGACACCCGCTATGCCTCCGCCTGCTGCGACCTGACTGCAACTTCCTGGAAACCGCAAAACTGATCGACGACGCCACAAAGGTGGCATCTTTAGACGGCAAAACAGCAACACTGCAACCTGACAGGCGACTCACGTATATTGCATGTGCTGCATAAATCTTTTCTCATTTATTTATTTAAAATACATATATTACAATTGATGCCAGCTGCTTGGGTTGGGTGTCTGCTGCAGCCTGTTGCTGTTGCTGCTGCTGCGGCTGATTATGTGAACAATATATGCGATTTGTATTACTGCCAAAGCTGGAAGAGTCGTTAGCCTTAGAGTCTTGTTTGAACTCTGCCTCAGGATACAATATGAAAGCAATTGACTTAAGCTTAAGTATCGTCTATTGACTTATCTTTGGGATATATTATTTCCATTTATATGTCAAAGGTCATGACATTTGACATTCAAATTCCTTTTGTTATACTTCACTCAAAATATTATTTAACATTTAACTTTTTGACAGGCAAAAATATACCGAAATGTCTATCAAATTTTAAGCAATTTACCTAAATTTAAGTTGGTGTTTAACTTACGAATCAATATACATATATTTATATATACATTTATATACCCATGTTCGTTATACTCTCCGCATAACGGTAGTATAGACTGATCATGTTGTAGACGTTATAATAAGTTTCACAAGTAGCAGTTTAGCTGCCTAAAAAAGCTATATCTTTGAAAATTCTGCACCGATTATAACCTTATATACCTTGATATTATATATTTAATATTTACATGTAATATTATCTAGAAATGTCTGTTCATGACTGTTTATATGGGCAAGGGTAGTTTATATAGTCAAGTACACCCGTCAACAGCTTTCCTATTGATTGTTCTTTAATTTTATAAGAAATACTTTGAGTCCTAGTATCCTTGTCCTGCTGCTTGTCAGGCAGACAAAAGCGCATAGAAATATTTTGTATTTGTATAAAAATAGCAATAGGAATAGCCAAAGCAGTGTAAGGCGCCTTGGCGTATGCAAATAACTATAGCTGAAGACAGTGAGTTTAAGGAGTATAGCAATTTTTTTTGGTATGGTTGAAGTATTGAGGCGGAAAATGGACAGAAGTTGTAGCTGATGGTATGAACAAGTTAAATATTTAAAAGAGATTTTCCAGTTGGAATTTTACATGGCATAAAAATAGAACGCAGACAGGAAATGTCAAGGGATGACTTACTACAAGAGAATGGCTTAAAAGGACTTCAAGATATATATATAAAAAAAATGTTAAAAGGATGCCAATATATAGTATATGATATGTGGGTGTGGGCGTTGGCAAGTTTTATGTATTTGCCATTTATCTTATACGGTTTTTGGTAGCTGCCTTTTGCGGCATTGCTGTCAACAGCTAATGGTCAAATCCATTTGGCCACAAATTAGTTTTTGCGGTCACTACAAGGAGTAACCACACACACTTCATATATAGTTTGTATATATATATATGTGGACTTGCACTTACCTTACGCTTGGAGCGTGCCATGCGCTGGTCCCGCGAGTTCTCCGCCTCACCTGGTGGACGCTTGCCCCAAACAGCGATGGCAATCCTTGTGTAAGTAAATATGAGCACCAGCAGTGGCACAACGAACTGCAGCGTAAATAGCGCCAAAGTGTAGTAGTGTTCCTGCTCACCGGAGGGCCAAACTTCGCGGCAGATGTATCTGATGTTATGTCCGGTCAAGGATAGACGGCATATGAGCATGGGCGGAAACGGAAGTGGTTGTTGCGTGCATGCAATAAAATAGAAAAACGAAATACGTCACAAAAGAAAACAGCTAAAGGGCAGGAAGTCTACACTGTAAAATGTCAAAAGTTCACACACACACACACACACACACACACACACTCACAAACGCACAGCCAACCACAGCTACACTCAAAAGCAACTCGCAAAATTGAATATTTATGCTAAGTGCTGCTTCCTTTGCTTTACAAACCACTTGACCAACCCTCGCTATATATATAGATCACTTTGAAAAACTAAATAAATTCTTAAATATAGTTACTGTTTCTTTTAGTTGAAGATAAAGTAAGTTTTTAGGCGCTAAATGCTGTGTTTGTGCCCATTGTATGTAGCGCTTTGCCTGCTTTTGATAGTTCACTCAGTGGAAATAGTTTTGGCCACAGCCTTAACTGATGTTATTGCAATTAGGCATATGCAGACTGCATGTGAAACAACATGTCATACACACACATACACACAACAAACTAAATGCTGATATGTGCAACGGTAATTAAATGCAGAATGTGCCCCTATACAATGTTGTCCAATTTTGTGGCTAAAGTGCGTCATAAAAGAAACCAAAAATTTAGTTGGAAATTTGCCAGGATATAGCTGCAATTCATATCAGCATGTAAAGGACCTTCAACAGCAGTTACCACATTGGTGACTGTAATGTATAACAGCTTAGAAATTGTGGTAAAACAGACAAATGAATCTTCGAATGGTGGCAAATTGTAACATTTACAAAGAATTCAAGTAACATTGTGTATTGTGTATAAATTTGAAGATGCTGTTGCTGAATGATACTGCTGTGTGTGTATGTGTGTGTGTGTGTGTGTGTGTGGGAGTGTGTAAGCAGCAGCTATTCCAGGAATATGAGTCTCAACGCGGCTGCTATTCAAGTGCCACTCGGCAGACAATTCAAAATAAAGTCATTTCTTTAATGCTACACTTGAGGCAAACACTTATTCATCGTACACACACACACACACTTAACGTATTGTTAGACTGAATGGTTTCAACTTACTTTTCGCATTTCTCATGCCACAACGAGCCAGGCATCACCAGACGAGAGACAACAGGAATGGGAAATGCAGTCGCCAGCGCAATAAACCAAACGCCAGCTATAATAAACTTAGCATATCTGAAAAGAAAAACCAGTAAAGAGTTATGATAAACATATACATATATAGTATAGTATAGTATAGTATAGTATAGTGTGTGTGTATATATAGAATGAACATATATATGATTTTCAACTACGTCAAGCAGCCATCAAAGTGGCACGCATATGCCCCGTGTACCCTACACCTATACCCAGACCCGAGCCAGACCCGACCAGACCTATATAAACATTCAAATGTCGAGCTGCGTGTGCGTGAATTACAGTCAGTGTGGATATAATTATAAAGCTTATTTACTTTATGCCTGGTAAATATTTGCACATGCCACGAAATGCTCGCTGCTTCATGCTTCTTTACGCATTTATTGACAGGGCGTGACATAAATTTTCCTTTCCATTGACACCCAGTAGCAATGCATACCCAAACTCGAACCCACACCTCAAACCCCAAGCCCCAAACCGACCACACTCATGTTTAAACGCCATTAAGCAGAGTCGAAGCGTAAAGAAAAGCGTCAGCTATGTGTTAAGTTAAAGGACCAAGATATGAAGCAACACTGGACTTGTATCGTGTTACAAAGTAAATTGACGCATATTGTACAGTGGCGTTGTGTATGCAAGATTTTGCAGCAGCTGCCGCAGTAGCCACAGTTGCCACAGTTGCCGTTAGTTGCCGCAAACTTGCTGCTATTTTAGTGTCTTGGGTTACTGTTTAAACCAATTAACACAACACTCGGACCCAGTGTACGTGACAACAGCTATGTTAAGCATTGCGTGTACCCAGTCTCTAGAGGCAACATCACGCAACGTAACGCCTTTCGATATGCCCCAAAATGTGGCTGCCAGACAAATGCCTAAAGCGCCAACCAATGCAAATACGCAAGCGGCCACTTAACGGCGCCATACCTCAAACTTAACAGTAGACTTTCAATTAGGTTTTTCTACAAGCTGTAAATTATGGCGGAAAAACCTCAACAACCCCCGACATTCATTGCTCCTCCCCCCCATCCCAAACATTTAACATCCATTTAAAAACATTAAAAACGCAACTCTTTAAAGATTTGATAGTATCAATAGACATCAAATAAACCCGCAACGAAGAATTTTCGTAATAAAAATATTAAATTTCAAAATACATGGCAAATAATAAATATATATATATATATATATTTATATATATAGTGGATTATTTATTTTAAACAAGCAGCAGACACACTATCAACTCCTTCACAGCATTTTAAGCAAAAGAAGTTGCTTCACTTACTTCTATATAGTATTTTAAGCTATAGCTCTTATATAGATATAACTATTCATATTAAAATTTTAAAATGCCATTTTTAACTATGAGAAACTATTTGAAGCTTAAAAGAGTTAAATCTTTACTTAAATTTAACCCTTTTGTTTTTGATTGTCAACTTTTTGTTTGATGCCAAACCCATTGAAAAGTTTACATCGTTTTACACGAGAAGAAAAAATCATTATTTTAATACGATTTTAATGAGGGATATTAATGCTCAAGTTCAAGTTCAAGTCGTTATAGCAACATTGATATCAAAAGCCTTTGTTTTTAAAGAATATAATCCGCGTGGTGCTCAGCAGAAAAATGTATCAAAAAAAACTGTAATTGTAATTGAATTTCCTTTTCAATAGATTCTCCAAATAAACCCTTTTATCCTAGACAAAAGACAGTGACAGCTTTGAAGAGTTAATCAACCTTTGAGCATATCAAATGAAGGATTGATAAATGACATTTCCATATAGGCTTCAGTTATAGACTATAGCTAATACGCAAAGTAACCCTTCTTAAATTTGTATTCCCATCATAGCATGCTTTTGATACTATATCAAAAATAAAATCATATATATAGTGTCTAATAATCTCAAATTATTATATATAATTACTGCTTCTACTTACCGCTTTGTGATGCGAGGGCGCAGCGGCCACATAATGGCTATATAGCGATCAATACTGATGGCCACCAAAGTATAAGCGCTGACCAGCACAGAGACGGCCTGTGAGTAATTGACGAAATGGCAGAGTACAATGCCAAAGGGCCAATAGCTTAGTATATACAGTGAGATGGATGAGGAGGGCACACAGAACAAAGACATGAGTATGTCTCCTAATGCCAGATTGGCTATAAAATAGTTGGTAACTGTTCGCATGCGCGGCGTAGATTGTACAATGTAGCAAACGATGCCATTGCCAAGCAGAGCAAAGATGAAGATGGGAATGTATAGCAGATAGACAACACTCTTGAAGTATACACTGGACCACAGATCATCTGATTGTACGCCAACATCAATGCAGCTAAAGTTAAGCAGTACGGTAACATTGTAGCGTTCTGTGGAAGATGTTGCTGATGTATATATGGCATCCTCTGTGCTGCTATCATTGTATACTAATGAATCGGCTACATCCTGATAGTCATCCACATTTCGTAATAGTGGTTGTTGCGGTGCTATGTAATACATGTGTTCATCATTTAACATGGAATGTTCTATACCCATACGGCGGCTCTGCCAAGTCAAGCTATTAAAATCCATTTTAAAATTCAACTTTTGGTAGCTTAGACCGTAAGCCAATTAGTGTCGTTTTATGTTGCGGTTTGTTCAAAGTACGCCTGCTACAAATGTTGAGTATTTGCGGCTTACATCCTGCAAGTAGAATAATGGGAATCTCAATAACGGTAAATATCTCTAACTAACTACGTAATACAAATCGCAACAATAACAACAAAATAATTATAGTAATCATTTAACTTTTAGTTTTACACAAGTTACACAAGTTAAAAAGCAAACAATTACAGTCTGCATGAAATTGCGTGCGGATAAATTATTTAAAGCATACTTTCAGGCTAAACACAAGAAATGGCAGAGAATTTAAATACAAATTGCGGTTGTGATTCAAAGAAAACATTTTGTAAAACATGAGAGGAAAAGAAAATTGTGGGAAATTATCAGCAAAGGGTATATTTTCTTATATGTTGCTTAATTAACATTATATATAAATATTATGTTCTATTTATAGCCACAGCCTCCTGGCATTAATTATATTTGCTTGCCTAATTCTTACTTTGTGCTAAATATAATGTATTAAGTATTCCACACACATATGTTTAGTATTAGTGTGGTGATTGAGTACAAGGCCCTGAACTCTTGGCAGTAATTTGAGCAAAGCAGTGCTCTGTCATAACTCAATTCGTATACAAAAACTGTTGCATAATTTCAGGAGGCGGAGTATAAGTATAGTTCATTTGTATGAAATATGGCAAACTATTTGAAGTAAATAAGTTATCTGAACGATATGCTTAAAATGTGTGTATATAAATCAGTATGACACGCCCAGTCTGCAGCAAATACAATGAACAAGTAAAGTTGCTAAAATCATATGATATAAATAAACAAAATGCTTTTGTATGTGTGTGTTGGAATGGCTGCTTACTAATGACAAATGAGTCGCATTCACTTCAATACCATAAAATGTCGAGCAAGCAAAAAACAATCGTGTAAAAGCTATTCAAAACTAAAAGCAAACCGACAACATTTCCCAATGTGAATGAAAAACGCTAAGAAATTGGAGCGATTTTCAGCTTTAATGAACCGAAAGTAGACTGGCTGCTGGCTTGGTTACAAAATGATTCCATTCGTTTGAGGTTTGCTTTATGTTGGCTTGCATTGTTTGGTCTGAAGAATTTTAATATTCATGTGCAGGAGCTATAAGCTATAAGCTTTTGTGGCATTATCATAACGATAAGCAGATTCGCTTTTGTTCACAATTAAAGCTTGAATTTTGTTTTTTTTGATAAATGCTGAAAATCTGAAAATTTATTGCAAATACTTGTATTCTCTGTGTGTGTATATGTGAGTGTTTGTATGTATTGTATATATGTACAGCAGTCAATTTGAACTTTTACTGGTGCTTCGTTTTAATATCTTAGCAAAATAAACTCTCAAATTATACTCTGTATTCTGACACAGACAGCTCGGGCTCTTTAACTTCTTTGCTGGTATGTAAGCGAGTGTGTGTGTGTGCTGTAAAATGCCGGAAAAGGATATCAAGTAAGTAAATTGCTTATCTCAGCGCAATAATGAGGCACTTGGCAGGGTTCACGACCAGCACTGACAAATACTTTATAAGACTCAGTGTATATACATATATATACTATATACATACTGACATTTGTTTGTATTGGAGATACGAGTATTTGTCACAGTTCCATCTAGTCGCTTTGCTCTTGTAATTTCTCGTATTTTTTAATCAATTATCCTGCCAAATACGTAAAATTCATTCAAGTCTCATAAAAATTGAACCGACAAGTACATGTTATTGGCATTTTTTCCTTTATATGTAGTTGAGTCTCAATTGTTATAGACTTATATACAGAGACAGTTTCTTGTAGAGATTTATCAACATAGCTTTTTCATTAAAAGTCAATTAAATTTTTAATTTAAATTAGGTAAAAGAACATTTGCATGTAAATGAAAACAGAAATACATGAGTTGAAAGGCAACAAGCTGATTTCTGATTTGTGGCAAGGACATGTCTCCTTGACTGAATCTCAATTATAGAAATATGTCTGTGAATGTCTTACGAATCCTTAAGACTATCGTCAGCTTATCGATTTGATCTTAAAGAGTAAAGAATGTAAGGAAAGTATAGCAATATGTGTACCGCATACTAAGAATAATAATTAACATAAAAAACGGATTTCTAAATGAAGACAATGATATTGAGCTCTATGCGGCAAAGATGTATTACACTTAAAATTGAAACTGAAATTGAAATTTGAAATTAAAGCAAAACGAACTGGCAGTAGGCAGCCAAGTAGAAATCACTTGGCTTTGACATAAAACATGAACATAATGTAGTAAAAATGGAAAAATGGAAAAAATGAAAAAGAGAATGGGAAAAAATGGAAAAAGATTGGTATAAAAATAAAAAATTTGCAACGCAAGGCAAAAATGGTAAAAACATCACGTACCAAAATTGAACACACACAGCACGTGGGACAGTCAACGCTGCGGATTGAAAACGGTGGCAACACAAACGAATTTGCCCATAGAATCTAATAAATTCAGTACATGGGCTAAAAGAGGCCAGCCCAAAGATGATGCTTAACAGTAGCTAAGAGTTCCTGCTGTTGCTGTTGAGTTAGGGGCAAGGCGACAAATCAGATTTGATCGGCTTAGTTGCATGCAAAATTCATTTACAGTGCCTTTTTAAGGACCAGGCGCGAGAATGGTAAACGCATCCTTAAAGTTAAATCAGGTGCTACGCACATAAATTCAATTTACCCATCAAAAAGAAAGAGACAGCAGCAACAACAACAGCTAGCTAAATTTGAGTGTAAAAGCCCATGGACAGCAACGTAGAAATCTTCAAAGCAAAATCTATACCTTCTATGCTGTCGTTTCATTTCATTGTTGTGTTTCAGGATTTATGGATTACCGTTTGCCTTTTATGTTTGGAAAATATTTTGGGACAGCAGCAACGTCCAGCCAACATGGCTAAGACAAATCAATAGAATTCGTTTAAACTGGCAAAAGAACATTTAAGTGAAAGCCAACCAAGTTATGTGAACATTTGCTTTTGTCCAAATTGCCTTTGAGCACAAAACAAAATAAAAGGTTCACTGAGTTCTTTTCAGCATTTTTGAGGTTCACCCGTGGAGGGACCTCAACGAGGGGCCAGGTATGTTTATACTGAAAGGAAAACATGCACAGCTCATAGAAGTAGCTGCTATTTGTCTTTGGCAGACCACAGTGAAATGTGTATTGTCTGTTTACTTAACTGACTCACTGACTGACTGACTGAATGAGTGAATGACTATCTGGCTGGTTGCCTGCTGGTAGCCTGCTGTTATTTTGTATACGTACATTCCGCTTGGCCATCAACAGAATCATTTAGTTGACTCTTTGGCAAGAGGCGCTTGTAATTATAATTAATGAGCAGCGCCAAACGCGTACTTAACAGCCAGAATAAATGTCAAAGGTAAGGGCACTACAACTATTGTTTGATGTGGCAAAGCGGTAAACCAAATATATGCTTGGCTAGTGAAGTGTGACGTAACGTGACATTCTGAGTTATATTCAAATAGTGGAAACCAGCAGGCGTTAACAGCTCTACAGGCAGTCACCCTTCATGTGGTCTAATTAGCCAATCTACAACTACGACTATAACTATGCACCATTTAGCAAATGATAAATTAAATGTATATATATACATATTGTTTAACTTGAACTAAAACATTTATTCATTCCGTGGATTATTTTTTGAGTTGAGTTTGACTTTTTAACAATTTTATTTATTACGTTTATTTTTAAGATACATTTTGTAATGGCTCCTACTTTCGAATATTTATGCAATTTATGGGCTGATAATCCTTATTTATGTGTCTGGCCAGGATTGAGGAATGAGTTTTAAAATGAATTGATATCAAATTCTAAACAAATACTTGTGGTCGACCTAGAATTTGCAACCTAAGCCTGAGCATGATTCATAGGTAAAATGTTAGGTAATCGGTAGAATTTCCACCAAGTTTACCCTTATCATATATATAACAAGCTTACATCATGCAGAATAATAATTAAATTAATTAAATAAATATAATTTTAATCGAATGTAAGCCTATAATATGTAAACAGGCCCATCCTTTGTTATATTATTAATTTGGTTAATTAAATGTGAAAATTGCGTTGGAAAAACTTTATAATGAACTAAAAAGTTTTCCCCTCACAACCCTTTTGAAATGTGACACTTAAAAATGCGATTAATTAAAAATTTTATTAAATTTTATTCCACATTTTTTCATTGTGTGTATGTGTGTGTGTGTTGGCTCCATATAATATTTAATGCAATTAAGCTTAGAAGACTTCAGGCTTAACTTTTACCAGTCCACTAAAGCTGTTGCCTTGTTCAGTTAATTGAGTTACTTTGCAGAATGGTGAAAAACAATAGGTGAAAGCTCAAGTGAAAAATGTTTTAATTGAATACAGCAAGTGTAATATGATTGTTTAATTACGCACTACAACCGCTAAGCTGCGAGTGTACGTGAGAGTTGTAAATTGCAAAATGAGGCAATTTTGCAAAAACCAATTTCAATTTGTTAACACTGCAAATTACAATAGTTAAATTTAAATTAAGGAAAAGTTTATATAAATGAGTTTTTTTAAACTGTTTCAATCTTTTTTCATCGCATTTTCATTGTTGTTATACTGATTGTAGCTGCTTGCAGTGCAGACAACTTTACATATCCCTGTTAAGTTATAAGCGGCTTAACATTATATTGACCTGCCTGAAAGTATGCTACATTTAATCAGTCTCTCAGTTGATGACTCAAACATTTTAGCAAGTCATTCAATTAATACCGGCTCAGCCAACACTTAATTAACACAATCAGGATAATGAAGTAAAACCGCATGGAAAACTAATTAGCAGCACAATGCAACCTAGTACCAAATGCTTAAACGAAAATGTGGTCAATGGAGGGAAGAGAATTGTAACAGTATCAATTCATATTATTGGTTATTATTGAATGAACTAAAACAAGTGTTTAACTTAATGTTTATTCACACGTGCTTCAGAGCAAATAGAGCGTAGACCACACAGCGCAACCAAATGGTATTAGATTAAAACTAAAACCGCTTATATAATAAATGCCTAATGAGGCTTGTGAGCATTGAAGTGATCAATTAAAATCTTTTTAATTATAGATATATATTAAATATGCTATTGGATTAAGTAATATTAAGTATATTTATAATTGTAATCAATATTGGTTTGGCATGTAATGAACGATTGAACGATTATTAAGAAATATTACTTCTGATATGTATGGGGTATTACTACATACGAATAACTGCTGATTATGTCAATTTTAATTTTAGAATTATTTTAACTCATTAATGCATATCAGAACAGTTCAAATCAGACATTTTTTTGACATCTAGTACTCATATTCGGACTCTCACTGGCACTCAAGTTCCAATCGGAATAAGACACTTGAAAATGTTTTGCAAATTTACCTCAAGAGCCCGTAGCCAAGACCCCACAGACAGAAGCTATATGTTATTGCGTGGTTAAAAATATCAATTAATAGATAAATGTTTGATGGTTCGTCTAGTTGGCGATTTCATTGACTGGCTATCAGATGCTAATTTTTTCCACGTAGTTATTTATTAAGTACCTTGATAAGATGGTTAGCTGAAAGATAAGCTAGTTTGTTGGCCTATAAAAGAGCATGGGTGGTCAAAAATTGGTATCAGTTGAAAGGTTTCAATATGAAGACTATTTGGGTATTAGCTTTCTGTGCTCTAACGGCTTCGGCCTATGCTCTGGAGGAATCCGAGCGTGTGAATGGAGAGAACGGCTGGTATGTACCTAAATTGGATGGTTCCTTTGAATGGAGGGACATGGATGAGGCTGAGGAATGGCTAGATAGCCAAGAGAAGATGGAAGGTCGCCTTTCCACCACCCCAGTGTCATTCTACTTGTACACCAGCTCCAACCCTTCCAAGGGACAGAAGATTCAAGCCACCAGCAAGTCCATTTACAACTCCAACTTTAACGCTGGTAACCCAACCAGGTAAAACTCGACTTTTCAATTGGTCAACTCGTGTCTCTAAAGCAATTTTCTACCTGCAGATTCGTGATCCATGGCTGGACCCAAAACTACAAATCCGGCATGAACAAGAACATCCGTGCTGCCTGGTTGAGCAATGGTGACTACAACGTTATTGTCGTAGATTGGGCTCGTGCACGTTCCATTGAATACGCCTCTTCCGTCGTGGCTGTGCCTACGGTTGGCAAGAAGGTTGCTAACATGGTTAACTTCCTGGTCAACGACCAAGGCATGTCTCTTGATGATTTGTACATTATTGGTCACAGTCTGGGTGCCCATGTTGCTGGCTATGCTGGCAAGAACACCAACGGTCAGGTGCACACCATCATCGGTCTGGACCCTGCTCTTCCCCTGTTCAACTACAACAAGCCCAACAAGCGTCTCAGCTCCACTGATGCCTGGTACGTCGAATCCATTCAGACCAACGGTGGTACTCTCGGTTTCCTGAAACCCATTGGTAAGGGTGCTTTCTACCCCAACGGTGGCAAACACCAGCCTGGTTGCTTCGCTGATGTCACTGGTGCCTGCTCCCATGGACGCTCCACCACCTACTACGCCGAGGCCGTTAGCCAAGATGATTTCGGTACCGTCAGATGCGGTAACTACGAGGATGCCGTTGCCAACAATTGTGGCAGCACCTACAGCAGTGTTCGTATGGGCGCTGATACCAATGCCTACATGGTTGATGGTGACTACTATGTACCAGTCAATAGCAAGTCACCATATGGCAATATTAACTAATCCCGCAATACTCGTATCACAATAAACGTTATATTATCAAAAGAAAAAAAAAAACAAATATCTTCTATTTGCACAGCTTTGTTCTAACAATCCAATTGTTAATTGACTTTGGGCCTTAATCTATACCTAAAAACCTTTGTCCAATCTACTTCCTATAATTTATAGCTGCAGTCGAACTTGGCATTCTCATCAACTATTGCAACAGATATCACTATCAAATATTAAAGGCCAATATAGTTGTCAATCTGAATGATCGATTGCTAAATATATAGGACGGCATTCTCTTCAATAATTATTAAGCTTACAACATTTTTACAACGCTCTTAAAAAATGATAATAAATATCTAAAGTATAGGTCAGGAATTTAGTGCTAGTACATGTTTGGCAGAGTATATTTTAGTCGTGCAAGCACAATTAGAGAATGCTATACTTAATTAACAAATTGCATAACATTTGCGAAGCAAAAACGTTAAAATATAACAATATGCAATTATAGAGAAATGTTATTTTCGTTAAATAATTACTATTTCCCCTTAAACAGAAATTTATTTGTGGCTGTCCAAGATAATTAAACGTTAATTCTGTGAGGTTTAAATATTTCTTATCTCTCTTATTGCTTAGTGACTTATGCAAGTTAGAGAGGGAAAGAGAGATGAAACTATTAGCAGCAGCGCAGCTTGAAAGCGCTCGCACATTTTCAATTGCGACAAGAACTTTACGCTCTAGCCATTGGAATGTAATTAAAGGTTACTCTTAATAATATTTTAAATTCTCTTTATAAACAATATTTTGTATGCATTGTATATTGTACATAAGTATAAATAAATAAATAAATACATATAATCTTGCAATTGATTAATTTTTTGCAACCCAATTGGTAAACAATCTATATTAGGGTAATTTATAAAAGACTTAGCCAAGGTCTCAACCACCCAAGACATACACTATATTTCTCTTCCACTCAATTGCACTTCATATATTTCATTACCTAGAAGCATAACTTATACGTGAGAGCATGTTGCTATGTTTTAACCGATGAAAGCGTAATTCACTTGACGACAAGTTGAAAATAAACTACTTAAAAGCACGTGCTGTGTGTTTAAAGGAACGTCCAAAGGAATGTCCTACGTAATGCTTGCAATATACATGTTTTGGTGCTATAAAAGGGTTAGGAATTGCAAGCAATATATCATTTGTACGTGGCAGTTGAACATGAAGGCAATACTCATATTTGTACTAGGTGCACTCTACTGTGCAGGTAATTGACATAATGATAATTAAAATTTGAAATAATATTAAAGGATTACCCTCGTCGGCAGTAAGCGGAGTACCATATTCTGTAAAGAAACAGAGCTATGTGTATGCACCTCAAACGGATGGGAATGTATTGTATAAATATGAAGCATATATATCAACTACTGAGAAGCCCAACCAGCAAGGAGAGCCCACTCAAGAAGAAGAACGTATCAATGGAGAGACTGGTTGGTATGTACCCACAGTCGAAGGCACTTACGAATGGATGTACAAGACGGAGGCGAAGAGTTTTGAGGAGAATCAGAGATTTTTCTTTAACAACAATGTAGAATATCAGTTTTATAAAAGTTTGATAGATCGAAAAATTATCTCAAACTGTTCAGATATACCAGATGATTATTTTAACCCGAACTTACCAACACGATTTATTATACACGGCTGGTTTCAAGAACCAGATTTATTCGTGGAAAGAAATATTGTGCAAGCCTGGCTTGAATCTAATCGTGAGTACAACGTAATTGCTGTTGACTGGCCTGCTGCTCGGACCATTTTTTATCCCTCTGCTGTGCTACACGTACCATTTGTTGGCGCTAAGGTCGGAACATGTATCAAGCAGTTGAATACCACACAGCAAATGTCCTTAGACAATCTTATGCTTGTTGGCTATGGTTTGGGATGCCATGTTGCTGGATTTGCTGGTAAGTCCGTTCCCAATATTGGTGCTATTGTTGCACTGGACCCCTCCCATCCGTTGTACTCATATGACCATCCCGAGACTCGTCTTGCATCAACTGATGCCCTGTACGTTGAATCCATTCAGACCAGCGCTGGTATTTTGGGCTTCAAAGATCCTCTTGCTAATGCAACCTTCTATCCCATGGGCGGCGCACGACAACCACTGTGTATCGAAGGAATCTGTTCTCACATATTCTCATCTATCTACTATACCGAGGCCATTCAGCGCAACGACTTTGCAACGCAACACTGCGACACATTGAAAAATGTAGAACACAATACTTGTGATAAAAAATCAAACGAAGTGAAAATGGGTGATGAGAACAATATGAAGAAAGGAGTAATAGGCCTGTACCGTGTACCTATTAACCATTTTCCACCATTTGGCCAGGCTAATTGAAGATCCATGCAATAATCATATTGTTTATTAATTATATAAATTTTTTCCCACAATCAACTTTAAATTTCTTTAAGTCTATTTGCTTATTATGTATTATTGATAGTGTTGTTGACATATGGATAGAGAAGGCGAAGCTACAAGGCAGAGTAGTAGCAAGTCGCATAAGTATACTTGTTCTATTTTAATATGTTTTTTATTTTTATTTTGTTTAACCAACTGCATAACATTTGTTTAATAGAAATTTAGCAAAACACATCTTTCCTCACGGCATCCCCAACAATTAAACAATTAATTCTACACGCTTTAAATATTTCTTATCTCTCATATTACTTGTCTGCTTATTAATGATAAAAAGAGAAAGAGATAGAAGGCTTATGAGTACAGCGCCACATTAAAGCGCTCGCGTTTTGCATAGGCAAATAAATAAAATACTGGTTATTTATTTATTTACCTATAAGGCAGCAAGAGGAAATTTAAGCTCGTGCAATTCTAACACATACAAATCGCTTTAAAGTATTTGTGTGTTCAGTTTGGTTTACCAAAGAACACAAACCAATTTATATCTAAGGAAATATTTAAGTTTGCTTCAAATTTTTGATTGATTATTTTTATAGGTAATTATTGTTATATGAATATTATAATATTAATATTATATACTTATGTTATGTAATATTTATGTCAATATTCCAAATAATGGTATAGCCAAACCAACAAAATGCAAATTTTATTGTGAAAATATTGTATTAAATAAAATTTTATTTTTGCTGATGGACTTCAATTGGCTACATATTTGGATTTCTATATTTTATATTCATAAATCTACATAAATTAAAAATAATGAGTCCTGCAATGTATATAAGGTTATAATCGGTGCAGAATTTTCAAAGATAAAGCTTTTTTTACGGACAGACGGACATGGCTAGGTCAACTCGTCTTGTTGTCGATGATTATTTCTGTGTTACATACTTTTGGATTTTTCACATTTCCATTAGCTCCGCCTTACTCTTTTTTTTGGTAAAGAGCTAATTATATATGCATTGATTTACGTAATACATATCCAATTTATATTTTAATTTAACAGAAATTTATGCATTCTTGATTGCATTGTCAATGAATAATTTAACATTAATAAAGTAAATAAATATTCTATAAAATAATATAATAATTATAATAATTTAATTAATTTAGAATCGATATTAATTTCTACTTTAAAATAAAATAATTAAAAATTTTTATAAATTATTAAAGTTATTATTTTATTATATATATTATAAATTTAAACATTCTGAATTTATTCTAAAAAGAAGTTGCTTTATGGTAGAACTAAGATGTTACAAAATTTGTTATAGTAAGTAAACTTTAGTGAATGAATAGTTAAATAGCCATAGAAAACATAGCATATTTGGTGACTCTCACTCTATCTCTTTCTCAATTTGTGTTCTGTTCTCTGTGTATTTCTCTTGGGCTTCATAACTTATTCATATTGAAACAATATAGAAGTACACTATACACTATAAATAATGATAAATTGTCTTTAAGCAGCAATCATAGTGAATTGTACTATGAGAAGCGACTAACTTAATACGTGGGTGAATGTAGTTGATATACAATGAAGATCAGTAAGAAAGCACGTTCAATTAAATATTTGCATTGCGCTTAGAGAAATCCACATGTCTTATGTAATAATGTTCTTGATTGGGGCTATAAAAGGGGAAAGGAATTATAGTTAATATATCATTAGTACGTGGCAATTCAATATGAAGACATTAGTTATATTTGCACTAGTTGCACTACTCTCCGCAGGTAATTATTTTAATTACATAATTAACCCTATGTAGTTGCACCCAATGAAGACATTGAGAGCGAATCGTCCAATCCAGTTGAGAATAAACAAGAATATCTTACCAATACAGAATCAATTGAAGAAACAGACCAGCGGCAAATACAAGAAGAAAACAGTCAGGAGAAGGAAGACTTCGTGAAACCCATTCCTAAACACGAACGCAACCATGGTGTAAATGGTTGGCATATACCACAGATTGATGGTACCATCGTTTGGATGGATAAAGCAGTAGCAGATGACATACTGTCCAGAACTATTTTGTTTGACTTCAATCCTGTAAACTTCTATCTATACACTAGATCAAACCCCGTCAATCCACAAGAAATTAACAACAATGATTTACCAGTATCCAAATCAAACTTTAACAATACTCATCCCACGCGTTTCATTATACACGGCTGGACACAAAGCTATACGTCGCCAATGAATGTTGCAATTACCAAAGCTTGGCTATCCAAAGGTGACTACAACATAATTGTGGTAGATTGGGGCCGAGCTCGCTCCTTTGAATATGTGTCTTCAGTGCTAGCTATTCCCGTCGCAGGCCGAAAAGTTGGAGAGATGGTCAACTATCTAAAGGATAATCAGGGCATGTCCTTAGGAGATTTAATTGTTATTGGTCACAGCTTGGGTGCCCATGTAGCAGGTTTTACTGGCAAAACTGTTGGCCAAGGCAAAATTAATACCATTATTGGCTTAGACCCCGCATATCCTTTGTTTAGCAAAGATAAAGAAAGCGGACGTCTATCATCTAGGGATGCCGCCTATGTTGAAACAATTCAGACCAACGGTGCCCTATTGGGATTCTTCGATCCTATTGGCCAAGCATCTTTCTATCCCAATGGCGGCAAATGGCAGCCCGGATGTAATAATGATATAACTGGTTCCTGCTCACATGAACGTTCAACAATCTACTATGCTGAGACTGTAGAGAGAGGTGACTATGGGTCAATATGGTGCACCAACGAGATAGCAGCCGCATCGAAAAACTGCGGTTCCCAGTTTAGCTCCATACGTATGGGCTCAGAGAATAATGCAAAGGAAAATTCAGCTAACGGCGTATTTTATGTGCCAGTTCAAAGTACGGGACCATTTGGCATGACTCATCTTTAATCTAATTAGCTTCTAAAATCTAACTCATAATAAATAAACTAAATGCTCTATCAAAGAGCTACCCAGAACCTGCCAGAGTGTTAAGGGTAGCTCATAGTCTGCTTAATTTCTTCCATAATATGTCACGAGTTCTCTTCTTATTGTTATAGGTTTATAATAACCCGTATCTCGATTTATATATATATGTATACATTAGGCAAATAATAACATTATTAGATAACAGTTCTATCTACTTAACATTATTATATTAAGAATACAATGATTGAAAGAAACAGTAAATAACTGATTTCCAACTTGAAGCTATATAAGTTGAGTAACAGCTTTCCGATATTAATTGATCTTATCAAGTCAATATGAAGACAGTAATCATACTCGGAATAGTTGCACTAGTATCCACAGGTAAATTTTAAGCTTTTTTTCCTGTACGTTATTTAAGCATTTTAATCGTTTACAGTTAGTGCTGGCACTGGTGAGGAATGGGATCCCGCTGTAGAGGAGCAAGACAGGACAGAAGCCAGGATAGATAGAAATCCCGTATCCTTTTACCTATACACCAAATCCAATCCAACCGAGGGTCAGAAATTCAACGCAGAATCCATAGGCTCAACTCTCTTTAACAGAGATAATCCAACGAGGTTCATTATACACGGATGGCTTCAAACCTATGCAGATTCAATGTTTGAAGAACTCACCCAAGCTTTTCTTACCAAGGGTGACTACAATGTTATACTTGTTGACTGGCCGCGTGCTCGTTCGAACTATCCTAATTCTGTCGCCTCTGTGTCTGGTGTAGGGGCTAAAGTAGGTAAACTTATCAACTATTTGAACGCGAATAAAGGATTGTCCTTGAACAATCTCACTGTCATCGGCCACAGTTTGGGTGCTCAAGTGGCAGGTTTCACTGGCAAGACGGTGGGTTCGGGCAGAATACATTCCATTGTCGCTCTGGATCCTGCTCTGCCACTGTTCAACTATGAAACACCTGACCATCGTATTGCATCTACTGATGCTGCTTATGTAGAATCCATTCAGACTTGTGGCGGTAGATTGGGTTTCCTGCGCCCCATAGGCAAGGCTTCCTTCTATGTGAATGGTGGTCGAAGGCAACCAGAATGCGGAATTGATGTAAACGGACTCTGCTCACATCAGCGCTCTGTAACCTACTACACAGAAGCTATTAGACGCAATAACTTTGCTACCATCAGATGTAATCACTATATGGATGCTGTTTCTGACAAATGTGGCAGCAAGTACAGTGACATACTCATGGGAGCTGAGGAAAATGCAGATAGCAGAGTCTCGGGTATTTTCTATGTACCCGTAAACAATAATTCTCCATTTGGCAAACTTAACTAAACAAATGTATTACGAATATGTTTATATAAACTTAATAATCCCTGTCGATATGAATAATACATTTTGTTTGTAGATTACAAAGAAACCGCAAGCTGTCCGATCTTTTTTTGTTTTTTCGAAAAATTTTCAATGTCGTTGCATACTTTCGGTAGCATCTAACAGCAAATCAGATTGTAATACTTAATCAAATCATGGCTTAAGAATGGTATCAGGAGTGTACAATCTTTAGGTTCTATAAGCTCTTTACTTGGTAGCATTGTCAGTAACAGGGAAACAATGATTTGTGGAAATATTTTCTTACAAAAGTTGCAGGGGTTTCACTGATAACTACACAAAAAGGATGTATATGATATAGGGGATTCATGCATTATTCCTTCCTTATTACAGTAAATAAATTGAATGTACATAACAGATATTGTCAGAGTACTTAAGTATTCCTCCATTAAGTATAGAGTATTATTTAGTCTGGCCTTCTTTTTACATGTAGTAACATTATTTGTTATTTATGCCGATATCAAAATGGTTAACTGTCGAGGCTCCACAGTGACTAGTTATAATTATGCCTACTGTCATAACAACAGTTAGCCCCTATATATATCTATATAGTATATTTAAAGTAAACAATAAAAGTGTCAACTAAGTTAAACGTTTAGGAAACACTTTCGATTACTTAATATCTGGCTAAGTCATCAACTATGTCAATATTTTTAAAGAAAAGATGAGCAAACAACTGATTTTGCAATCAATATTAGCGTTTCGAACTTATGTTCCCAACCATAACACAATTCTCCAGTTCTGTAGACTATATAAAGCAGGCAACAGTCTTTTCAAGATCACTTAAAAGTGGAATTCCAACATGAAGACTATTTTCATACTTGGTTTAGTTGCACTCTTGTCGGCAGGTAAATAAATATTAGCTGTTACTTCTCTCAGTAAGTTATGAAAGGGATTTGCAATCCTTTCTAGGATATGCCCAAGATGTGGAGGAGCGCGTACATGGTGAGAACGGTTGGTACATACCACACCGAGATGGCACTTCCGAATGGATGGATCTAGCTGAAGCGGAGGACCTTCGGGCTGATGGTGAACATATGGAGGAACGTTTCAATTCAGTATCATTTTATCTATTCACCAAGTCGAATCCTATCAAGGGTTATGAACTGAAAAAGAAGGCTTCGTCCATAGATAAGTCACACTTTAACCCCAGTCATCCAACCAGGTTTGTTATACACGGCTGGACACAAGGATACAAGGATGATATGAACAAAAAAATTTCATTCGCCTGGTTATCCAAAGGCGACTACAATGTCATCGTTGTAGACTGGAGCCGAGCTCGTGGTGAATATGCTGCGGCTGTTATGGGTGTATCTGGTGTAGGTAAAAAGGTCGGAGAGATGATCAAATACCTAAATAAGGATTACAATATGCCTTTGGACAATCTGATTATCATTGGCCACAGCTTGGGTGCCCATGTGGCCGGTTATGCCGGCAAGACTGTGGGTAATGGTAAAGTGCATGCCATTATTGGCTTGGATCCTGCCCTGCCCATGTTTAGCTTTAGCAACACAAAGACGCGTCTAGCAACTTCAGATGCCTTCTATGTAGAAACTATCCAAACCAACGGTGGCAAATTGGGTTTCCTTAAACCCATTGGTAAAGCTGCATTCTATCCCAATGGCGGCAGACATCAACCAGGCTGTGGATTCGACCCCACCGGCGCCTGCTCGCACGGCCGTTCAGTAACCTACTATGCTGAGGCAGTTACTCAGGATAACTTTGGTACCATTAAGTGCAAGGACTATCAAAATGCTGTTGATAAAGAGTGTGGTACTACCTACAGTAGCGTTCGCCTAGGCGCTGTTAACAATGCATATGCTGTTCAGGGCGAGTTCTATGTGCCCGTTAACAGCGAGGCTCCATTCGGCATGATTCGTTAATCATATGTGTTAACACGAGTACTCTTATAAATAAATAAAAAAAAGTTCAATAAAAATAACTTGTTTATTTAATTACACTATTTTGATACCTATTGCTATTTATATGCAATGTCAATTCATTTGTTTAGCTGCAATAATAAATATTTTCAATATGTCAACATTTACCTAGTTGCGCGTGTAAATATATACAAATTCTCACTCTATAATGGCGCTAAGTAAATTTGCAATTGTGAAGAGCTTACGCTTACGCATCAATATAAGAGAGTGAGCGAGAGAACTATAAAAAGTGAAACGGTGGATACAAAGATAAGAAAGTTAGATGCTGACGCGTTGTTGAACGCTATGCGACGATTATGCAGATGATGTCAACAACAACTGCTACCTACGGTTTACTATACGTATGGGTACGTGTAAATGCCTTCGTATGTGTGTGCTTGTCGCTTGTATACCAATGGGAACTGCACGACGTTTTAATTGATTGTGTAGCTACTCGGCTTACGTATACATAAACGTTTTATTTTAAATATTTTTTTTCGCCTGCTTTATAGTTGACGTTGAGTTTTAACATAACATGAAATTGCAGTGGAAGCGACACTAGCACTCTGTTAACGTTAACGATCTGTTACCCTGCAGCCAATGGCAATCTGCTCATTGCTAATCTCTTTGTATATTTGCTTTGAAATGTTAATTTTCTCCTCATGTTAGTTACTTTCTTTAATACACGTAGCATACTTTTTAAAGCGTGTTAATAATTTATTTAGTTACTTTCAATAAATTTTTTATTACCTCAAAAGCTATGCTAAGGTCAGCCTATAGTATCACAATTGTGATAGCCAAAGATAACATTGGATTTCGTTAGTAAATAACAGGGTATTAACAGGGTAAGGCTACTGTTATGCGCAGGGTACTTCTAGGTAATTGCTATCAGAAACATATGGATTATCTGATCTGCACACTGAGCACATTGTGAAGTGCGTAGATGATAGGTTTAGCACGTTTTGCTATGGGGCTATATAAGGCTTCTGCATTTCACAAATGTGTTCAAAATAATTGAGATTGCAAAATGAAATTACTTTTTGTATTGGCAGCAGTGTTAGCCACAGGTAAAAAAATTTTTTCGAATCAAAAAATATTTCTAATTTATGATCTTTTGGTTGTAGTAAGTGCGCTTCCTTTTGAGAAACGCATTAATGGAGAGAATGGCTGGTATGTACCACAGATTGATGGCACCACCAAGTGGATGAATCTGGCTGAAGCAGAAGAGCTGTTGGCCAACAGTGAACAAATGGAGGGTCGCATTAGCACCAATGCTGTTGCCTTCTATCTTTTCACCAGATCCAATCCCACAGAGGGACATGAAATAAGCGCTAAGGGCTCATCTATCTCCAAGAGTCACTTCAATAGAGATCATCCCACCCGCTTTGTTATTCACGGCTGGACTCAGAGTCATACGGATCCCATGAATAGAGAAATTACTAGAGCTTGGCTATCCAGGGGTGACTATAATATCATTATTGTGGACTGGTCTCGCGCTCGTTCCGTCGATTATGCCTCTTCAGTGATTGCTGTGCCCGGTGCAGGCGCCAAGGTCGGAGACATGGTCAAGCATCTGCATGATAGCCATGGCATGTCCTTGGAAAGCCTCATTGTTATTGGTCACAGCTTGGGTGCCCATGTGGCTGGATATACTGGCAAGACTGTCGGTGAGGGCCGCATTCGCACCATTATCGGCTTGGACCCTGCTCTCCCCCTGTTTAGCTTTGATAAGCCCGACAAGCGTCTATCATCTACTGATGGCTTTTATGTAGAATCTATTCAGACAAATGGTGGCAAATTAGGCTTCCTCAAGCCCATTGGCAAGGGTGCCTTCTATCCCAATGGCGGCAAAAAGCAACCAGGTTGCGGTGTTGATGCTACCGGTGGCTGTTCCCACGCCCGTTCCGTTACCTATTATGCTGAGGCAGTCACCCAGGATAACTTCGGTACCATTAAGTGTGGAGACTATCAGAATGCTGTTTCTAAGGAGTGTGGCAGTACCTACAGTAGTGTACGTATGGGTGCTGATTACAATGCCTACATGGTTGCTGGAGATTTCTATGTGCCAGTTAACAGCAAGGCACCATTTGGCAAGATTGAGTAGAAATTTTTCAATCAATCAAAACAAAATAAATAATATATAAATACATAAAATGCTTAAATTTAATATTGATAATTCAAACTCATATCTAAGTACTTCTAAGCACTTATCTTCATCAAGATTTGTTGCTTCAACAAACCACTTGGGACTTACTTCTAATCAAATGCAGAGGCATACGTCACAGATTAGTGACAGGCCCTTTTACTGTTGGCCCTAAGGAGGCGTATCACAAAACGTTTGAATTTTTCTGTATATTTTCATAGTGCATACTAAAAATACCCTTGAAATTGCTCTTGTCTCTTACATTATAGGGGGTAATTGCAGTTGAATTGTTTTATTTGATACAAAACGATTTACGAGTACTTCAATGATTGTTAATAATCAACATGTTCAATAGGCAATATAATACTAGTAGAAGCTAACACTTAAGTGGCTTTGAGTGAATGGTTAGAAATTATGAAAAGTGGTTTTCTATTTATGCATCTATAAATAGCTATAAAACACAATTTGGTTTTGGGTTTTGGTTATTATAAATAAACGAAGTTTTCCCTATGGTGTTGGAATTTATGTTTAACGATTGTTGCCAAGATACATTTCAGTTAATAAATTACTGGATATACTTTATTATTTCTGTATAATTTATTATTTGAAAACTCTACTGAGTATTTGTTAAGAGAAAGTTTACTTTACTCTACTCTTTCTCTCTAGCATGTAAACAGTTTACATATACAATAATTGCATTCAAAATTTTTTCAACAGAAGCTGGGTATTTATGGTTCTGAGCTTTGCTAACGTGCCTTAGCTTAATATGGCAGCAACCCAACTGAAGTACTGCTATGCATATGAATTTTATTGAAATAAAGTGCGCTCGTTGAGCATGTTTGATAGCAGATCAGTTCATCAAACAAACACAAATGTTACCATTAATAGAATAAACATTCCTATGACGTAGTTTATGCACGTCATTTGATTGAAAAAGTTAAAGCGTAAAAACCGTAAAATGAATGAAAAACTTGGTATTCGAATTGATAGTTATATTCAGATATGAGATTGTATTTAACATAAATAAACAGCAATAAAATAACAATTAAATATTTATATTAATATAAATAAAATAATAATAAGAAAATATAAATAAATAAAAATATTGATTGATATACAATAACAATAAATTCGAACTATTTACTGTATATGATAGTATTACCATTATTAAGCTAATCATCGTACACCGCAAACGTTATTATTATTAATAACAACGAACACGTCGAACAACGTAATGTTCGTTAGTACTAAAGCATAATGAATTTGCGAGCGAGATAGGTATAAATATATTATGATAAGTGATAACAGTTTTCAGCTGTGTTTAGCTACAGTAAAGGTATATAAAAGGTCTTCTACAGCAATGTTAAGAACCTCTTATACAGTGTACAAAAAGCAAAAGGTAAGAAAGTAACTGAGAACAGTCCTATAAGTTAGTGAATGAGGTGATCAAAGATCGTATGTTTTCAAAGGTTTAACACAATTAAAATTGAGTTAAGATAGCCAACACTTAATAAGGAAGAGGGCACTCGAAATATTTAGATGATATCGCAGACATTTGAATGTAACACGAGTTAAAACCCATTGGCCAAAAAAATAGGAAAAATATTACAATAATCGTAAAAGTAATTTAAGTGGATTAAGAGTTTTTTCTCAACATTTTTGCTGTACAAAGTTCTGATTAGACAACATATTATAATGCTTATCAGAACTGTCTAGAACTGCGTGATTATTAATCTATTTTGTAAATCTGAAGTGCTTTGAAGAACGTGTTTCTTTGATAATCTTGCATACTGATGCCTTTGTTGGTTCCTATATAATGGAACACATTGGGTTTGTACAGACATCAGTTCTCGTTGACTTCGTTTTCTGTCATGAAACTATTTGTGCTTTTTGCGTTCTGCGTCTTGGCGGGTAAATTGCTTCAAAGGATTTCTCCTTCTATACCTTATTAATTCTGATATTAAATTGCATTTACAGCCAGCGCCGTGGACCATCCAATCAATGGTGAAAATGGTTGGTATGTGCCACATGTCGATGGCACCTTCGAATGGGTGGACAGGGATCAAGCTGAAACCTACCTGGCAACTCATTCCCAAATTGAGCGCAATATATTGAGCCCTGTTACCTTCCTGCTGTACACCAGAAACAGCCAGAACTCACCACAGGAGATTAAACGCAACAAGGACTCCATCTCAGGCTCTCGTTTTAACCCCAACCACCCTACCCGTTTCACCATTCACGGCTGGAGCTCAAGCAAGGATGAATATATCAACTGGGGTGTACGCAACGCATGGTTTTCCCATGGTGATATGAACATGATCACCGTCGATTGGGGACGTGCCCGTTCCGTGGATTATGCTTCCTCCGTTCTTGCTGTTCCCGGTGTCGGTGAGCAGGTTGCCGAACTGATCAACTTCATGCGCAACAACCACGGTCTCAGATTGGACAACACCATGATCATTGGCCACAGCCTGGGCGCTCACGTGTCTGGATACGCTGGCAAGAATGTTAAGAACGGTCAAGTGCAAGCCATTATTGGTCTTGACCCTGCTCTGCCCCTCTTCAGCTTCGATTCCCCCAACAAACGTCTCAACAAGAACGATGCCAGTTACGTTGAATCTATTCAGACTAACGGCGGTACCTTGGGTTTCCTCAAGCCCATCGGCAAGGGCGCGTTCTACCCCAACGGTGGCAGATCCCAGCCTGGCTGCGGTGCTGATCTTACCGGTTCCTGTGCCCATGGCCGTTCCGTCATCTACTACGCCGAGGCTGTTTCCCGTAACAATTTCCCAACCATGAACTGCGGCAACTACGAGGCTGCCGTCGACAAGAACTGTGGCAGCACTTATAGCTCCGTCCGTATGGGTGCTACCTCCAACATGTACATGGCTGCTGGTGATTTCTATGTGCCAGTTAAGGGTCAAGCTCCCTACGGCTATGGCAACTAAACTCAACTCAACTGACTAACAATAAAATATTTTATTTTACCAACTTGTAAGCGTTTTCCTCAAAGCTTTGACTCAATTGATAACTTGATTTATTCCCTCAGCACAATCTTATCAATATATCATTTTATAAATAACAAGTGGCTCTATGGATTTGATTTGATTTTAAGATTAAAGCCTACCACCAGCCTGATAACTGAAAACCTATAAAAGTTAGCACTACCCCAGTAGCTTCAGTCAGTAGGAATCAGTTTTTCCTTTAGCAGCTATGAAAGTTTATTTGGTCTTAACGCTTTGCGCGTTTGTTGGTAAGAACTTTGTACCCCAAAATTAAAATACAGTTAAGTTTAACCTTGAATTTTATTGCTCCAGTCAATGCATTACCCATTGATGACCACGCAGAACGCATAAATGGTGAAAATGGCTGGTATGTGCCACAGGTGCAGGGTGATGCTAAGTGGATGAGCAAGCTTGAGGTGGAAGCTAAGCTGGCAGCTCTACAGGTGTTGGATGACATCAAAGTAGATCAGCGCTTTTCCCTAAATGCAGTTACTTTCTATTTGTATACAAAGAGTAACCCAAATGATGGCCAAATCATAAAGAATAGCAAACAATCTATTGATGCTTCCAATTTCAATCCTGCTAACCCAACCAGGTAGGTAACAATCCTCTACTGAGTTCACGGCTTATTAAGCTACGGATAATATTGGCAGATTTACCATACACGGCTGGAACTCCAATTACAAGGATGGTGTGAACAGTGGTGTGCGTAATGCCTGGTTCCTTTCGGGAGACTACAACATGATTGCCGTTGACTGGTCACGTGGTCGTTCACTGGAGTACGCCTCTTCGGTATCAGCGCTACCCGCTACGGGCAAGAAAGTTGCGGATTTAATCGACTTCCTGGTGCAAGAGTATGGCATGTCCCTGGAGACACTGGAGATTGTGGGTTTCAGTCTGGGCGCACATGTGGCCGGACATAGTGCCAAACAGGTAAAGAGTGGCAAGGTGCAAAAGGTGGTGGGTCTAGATCCTGCCATGCCCATGCTGAGCTACAATAAGCCAGCTAAACGCCTCTCCAGCAACGATGCCTTCTACGTGGAGAGTATACAGACCAATGGCGGTACCCTAGGCTTCACCAAACCCATTGGCCGTGCAGCTTTCTATCCCAATGGTGGCAAGGTACAGCCAGGCTGTGGCATTGATTTATCCGGCGGCTGCTCGCACACGCGTTCCGTCTCCTACTACGTTGAATCGCTGCTCATGAACAATTTCCCTACCATAAAGTGCCCCACCTACGAACATGCGAACCACAAGGACTGCGGCAGCACCTACAGCTCAGTGCGCATGGGTGCCACAGTCAACGAACATGTGGCAGTTGGTGAGTTCTATGTGCCCGTTAACAATGCGTATCCCTACGGCATGGGTGACATCAATGAAAGCGGCGAGGAATCCACAACAACGGTAAACAACGACACCACTACCGAACCTTCTGTCATATCAACAACTACAACTGGTGGTGAACCGTCCACCTCTACCCCCATCTGGGAGGACACCACTACTGCCTCACCTGGGAATGGAAATGAAAACAATGGACAAAAGCAAACAAACATCTTCATGCTGAATTTCATATTCATCAATGCTGAAGTCAACAAGAGCTCCAACTGAACAATGGTTCAATTAAACCCTTTGCGCTCTATCTACAGTTAGCAATAAAATCAAGTTCAAATCGAACCTTAACCTTTACCTTAAATGCCTTTGATGTAAGTGCCTGCCACCAAGGAGTTTCGTGAGCTGTCACGCCCATGCTTTGTACTTTATTTGGCTAAATTTGGTTTTTGGCTTTAATTAGACTTGCCACAGTTAATGCAGAAAGTACTTTGAAGTGTTATTTATTGAAACCCACAAAATTACAAACGTTGTTAAGAGCTGCCAACAATACAATACAATTCCAATTAGAAGCAGGTTTTATCCACAGAGTCACGTTACGTGAGAGAAAGCAATAGCATAAAAATGTTGATATTTCTTACTTTGCATTTTATTTAAGCCAAAAGTTAGCTCACGTTTGATTAAAGCTAACTTATTAACAGCAAATGTGATTATTACTTACTTGCTAGCTCATTAAGAACGCAGCTGCCCCAGCGGCAGCCACATACAAAACTTTCCACAGAGCTAAAAGGAGCATATGATGCCAGCTCATACTCGAGTGTTCCCTTGACTTCTCTGCAACTAGCCACAAATTTCTCTTATATGTGATAAGATTGAATGCACTTTTTAAATATTTTATTACAAATTTTATATAATTACGTCAAGCTGATTGTTGCCTATACACACACACTATTACAATCTGGCAATACACACAAAGTTTTCATCTACTTTACAATCCTTAATATTTTTATCGAAATATGTGCCATTTGCACATTTCTGTGGTAGAAGTTTCTTTTCAATACATGCCAAATAGGAAGTACAATCTGTAGGATCTTCCAAGCGTTCACCTTCTACACATTTACTTTTCAAGGGTATACACACGCCTTGCTCATCATCCACACATATTTTTAAAGTTGGCTCAAAGTAGGTTTTGTTTGCACATTGTGCTTTAACCAGTGTTCCATTGATGCACTTCAAATACCCAGCACAGTCATCAGGGTTCGGTTCATATGTGTTGTCTTTGCATACCGTAGGATCAAACACACAAAGTCCTAGGTCATCGATAATGCAGGATTTCAACGTTGAATTAAAATATGTATCTTGTGGACAGTTAACTTCAACAAAACTGCCATTAATGCACTCCAAGTAACTACAGTTACTTTGGATATTCTGCTGAAGGTCTCCCTCCAAACATTTCTCACTAAAAGAAGAGCAAAGACCATCTTCATCGATCAGACACATTTGGTTGGTTGAATTAAAGTATGTTCCATTCGCACAGTCCACAGCTGAGAAGCTTCCATTGATGCATTGTAGGTAACCACAGCTGGTAACAGAATTCTCTTGAACTGCTCCTTCTGAACAATTTCCGGGTACGAGAGAGCAGAGACCATATTTATCGATAACACAAGAATTCTGGGACGAATTGAAGTAGGTTCCATTGGCACAGTCCACAGAAGCGAAACTTCCATTAGTGCATAGTAGATAACCACAGCTGTTTACAGGACTCTCCTGAATTTCTCCCTCAGAACAATTTCCGTGAACAGGAGAGCAGAGACCATATTCATCGATAACACAAGAATTCTGGGATGAATTGAAGTAAGTTCCATTGGCACAATCCACAGAAGTGAAACTTCCATTAATGCATTGTTGGTATCCACAATTGCTTACAGGACTTTCCCGAATTTCTCCTTCGGAACAATTTCCGGGAAAAGGAGAACATAGACCATATTCATCAATAATACATGAGTTCAGGGATGAATTGAAGTAGGTTCCATTGGCACAGTCCACAGAAGCGAAACTTCCATTAATGCATAGCAGATAACCACAGCTGTTTACAGGACTCTCCTGAATTTCTCCCTCAGAACAATTTCCGTGAACAAGAGAGCAGATACCATATTCATCGGTAACACATGAGTTGAAGGATGAATTGAAGTAGGTTCCATTTGCACACTTCACAGCTGAGAAACTACCATTTATGCATTCTAGGAATCCACAGCTGGTAAACGGATTTTTCTGTATTTCTCCTTCGGAACAATTCCCAGAAACAGGTGAGCAGAGACCATATTTATCAATTTCACAGGTTTTATAGGTTAAATTGAAGTAGGTCCCATTGGCACACTCCACAGAAATGAAGCTTCCATTGATGCATTGTAGGTAACCACATTGGGTTTCAGTATCCTCTTCTAGCTCACCCTCGGAACAGTCAACCGTTGTGGAATTACAAACACCATAAACATCAATGACACATAGATCACATGTTGCATCAAAATAGCTCCCTTCGGTACACTTCTGTTTCGTAATTTCACCATTTAGACACTCAAAATAACCAGCACAATCATCTGGATTGGGCTTCAGAGAACCCTCAATACATACAACTTGACCAGATGTTGCTCCAAAAAGCAAAGGATGTAATGCGCACAGTACAAGGAATGCATGAAGAACTGCTTAAATTAGAATTTTAAATAAAATAAAAGTCCTTCTCTTCCATCACTTAATAACGCTCACCAGTGTAAGCTCTGCTCTTAGGTTGCGACGACATACTTAAAGGTTTACTAAAAAATTTAACTGAATTGGAAAAGTGGGAAGCTGCTTTTATATCTACTGTAGGGCTATTATTATAATGAGTTCTGTTACCACTCGAAGTATACATGTTATTGATAAGGTCTGCGTTATCGCAGCTCTCTAATGGAACATGTGTCCAGTTAAGTAAATAAACACATGCAGTTGCTCATCGGAAGTACAAACTGACTTACATAATACAGAAAATTATCTTTACTAAGAAATAAATATAAATCATTCAGAGGAAAGCATATATATAAATATATATTTATAAAGTATGAAAGAAACGCAATAAAATTTCAATTCAAATCGCGTTTGTGCCACAGGCATTGTATCCTTTGTGTCACATTGTAAAGCAGACAATATTCAAGGATAAAATATATATTTGTAGACAGTACAGTAAAACCCAGAATTGTATACAAACTGTACAATAATCATGGAGCCTATATAAAAGGTTTAGAAATTTGTGTCGTGTCATTTGCATATTTAGTTTTCCCACAACTTCCTCCCTCCCACGCAAGCTAACAGCATTGCACTTAGTTGAGGTCTTTTTGCTATCAAATTGCAACACATTTAAAATATTTTACAGTGCTGCCTTTTAGGCGCTTTCCCACAGACTTTACACTTGCGGCAGACCATCAATAATGTAGTGTAGCAAATGAATATGCTCAACGGCACCTTTGGGCATATACTGGCAATCCCACCTGACTACTCACCCCCTTCCTCTCTAAAATGCCTTAAGGTCGAACAGCTTAACGATTCGCAGGTGTTAGCTGTGTGCAATGTGTGATACACAAAAAAAAGAAAACATATGAAATAAACGGTAAAGGATTCTATCGTATAGTCTGACAGCTGCAAGCTCATTATTTACAAAGCTCAAGAGCTGTTAAGGGATCTATATACACTTGGCTTAGAGCCTTTAAGCCTATATAGAAAGACAGCTGTAGATTGTTGGCCATATTAATTTATCAAAACAAAATATAGCGATACAATTGAAAGGACTATTGAGGTCCTTCTGCAGTCGGTATTTCTTCAATTAAATTTGATATTTAGAAAAGTGCCCTTAAAATTTACAATGCACAAAAATTTAGTTGTTATTTTGTATCTAGCACAAAGGAAATTTTTTTAGTGTCCTTTTGGTTTAGTATACATAACAGCTAATGAGGGTCGTCACAGTAAAACACACACACACACATATAGATATACATATCTGTAGTAGTAGCCATTGTTCTGTTTTGTTATTCTTTTCCCCAATGAATTTAGGCATAAAATATTTGTATAGCCATTGAAATGTACAATGAAAATTGAAGCAAAGTTGCAGCAAAGGACAACAGCAAAAGGACATTTGCTGTAAATGAAATTGACAAATAGAAATAGCCTCTAAAGTGGCTTCTAATGGTTAAGCATGTTTAGAAAGTAAAGGTAACAATATTACCGGGACAGAAAACCTACAAGAGACTCCTGGCCACTTAGTCCTGTTTGCAAACCTATAAAAAGGATACCAATGGTAACGTTACTTGCTTTGTTGACCCTTGTATAAAGGAATAAGGCTACAAACTCAATAGAAACTGTAGCATACAAGTGTATGTGTATGTACGTGTGTGTGTGTGTGTGTGTGTGTGTGTGTGTGTGTGTGTGTGTGTCTGTGTGTGTGTGTGTCTATGTGTGTGTGTGTTTCTAAGAAGGTCCTGCGTAGCACAAGGATTATGCGGATTGCCAAGCAAAACGTAATACGCGTAAAATTTCGCATTAAATTCTAAATTTATACACGGGTTAGATTATGATTATGCATTAAGTTTATTCAGTCAAGTGTACGTATGAAGTTCCATTAGTTCCATGCCTCACTGCACTTCAGTTTAAACAAATATTTATAATATATTGGCCAAGAAAATACAGCCACACAAATACAACTTAAAAACTTTCATTTCAGAAGACAAAAAAAACTTGAAATATTTTTTCTGTTTGTTTTTTTTTTTTTTTTGAAAACGCAAAACAAACAAAATGTAAATACAAGTAAGAACACTGTAGTCGAGTGTAGACGATAAGTAGAAAACCTTTAGCTTGACTTTCACATATATAAAGAAAGATATATACAGACAGCAAAACACACATCTACGCATACTACAAGTTGCTGCTATCAGCTACGCCACGCAGAAAGTTCAAGTAATTCTTGACCAAGAGTAGGCAATTTCTTATTGTAGGATCTTTATATAAATTCTAGCATATATCGGAAACTATATATATATATAATTGTATATATATAATATTAAATAAGGATAGATACTATATAGAGTGTTTTCCCTTGACAGTTACTTACAGCTCAAATAATTCAAAAATCTTCCATTTAACACACACATTAAAAATTGAGTTGTGTTTGGAGTAATAGCATCTGGAGTATCCTTAAGTTAGGACAAATGAGAAAGGAGCTTTGGATACAGCAATTGAATATCTTTGAAGTTGAAATTTATTGAAATATTGGCAGAAAGTTTTGTGGCCCAAAAGGAAACCAATTGACAATTTAACCATATAAATGTCTCAAAGGATTCTTTCAATTGGAATTCATTTTGGTTTTTGGCTAAAGTTATGAAAGTAGTTTGAAGTTTTTCGATTCCTTTTTTTTTGGGCAAAGGGATATAAAAAATATATGCCAGAAAAGGATTTTATGCTGCCATAAAATGCTTTTGTTTATAGAATATTTTATAGCAACTGCAAGGGTAAAGTCATAAATTTTAATACTGATTACGCATACGCCCCGTTAGACGCCTAACCCAATGCAACTTCTATTTCACTTCAGCGCTTGCAATACATAATTTAGAATTATATTTAAACATAAGTAATTTGGCCCACAGTGTTTTAACCAGAAACGGAAATGCTTAAAGCGACAGAAAAAGTGAGAGAGAGAGAGAAAAGGCAACAAAACTTTCTCGTAGTAACAAAAAAAAATCAAAGAAAAACAAAACAGAACGTAACGGAAATAAGCTGAAAAGTAAAAGAGTAAACTTTTTCAAGGAATTTTTTAATATAACCGCTGAAAACTTGTGTCTGTTTTTTACGTCTATACTCAACTAAAGCTTATGCAGTTTACCAGCTCACACACACAGGTCCTTGAGTGTCCTTTCTTCATATTAAACTACCAAGAATCAACAACCAAACAACTAGCAAATAGTTAACTGAACTGTTTTCAACAGATTTTTACATATTTCCCCAAAAGACCTGAAAATATTGCATATAAATGAAACAAAAAAAAAACTAATACATAATTTCTTTTATACAATTTTTGTCTCTATTTTCTAATGTTTTAGAAATTTGAATAAGAATTTGATACTTCAGATTTTCAAGTGAAAAATATATATCCAATTTGTTGCATGTCATAATAAAAACATGTAAGAAGTCTGTAGTCGAGTGTACCCGACTACGAGAGCCCCTTTGCCTACATATACAGGCATGCACATACATACTCATACATACACACAGTTCTGCACGTACTTAGCCATTGCGCGCACCTTTTAGACCCCCACGCTCTATAGCGCGGTACTCAATGGTGTAGAACTTCCGTGTTTATTGTTAAATTTTAACGAAAATTACAACGTAGATGAAGTATGGTCTACTTAATATGTGTGCGAAAAAAAAATTTGATCGGTTAAAAATTTTACCTTATAATCGATTTTTTCAAATTGCGGGGATCAGGGGAGAAAATTCGAAAACCTAAAACAAATTCGTATAGCGTACGAACATAACAAATCTACGTTCCAAATTTCGTTGCTCTAGCTCTTATTTTGCGCGCACTACATTACCCCCCCTGGGCATATAACGCCACTTTTGATGATGTATAACTTCCGAGATTTTTGATCAATCTTACCCAGCTTCACAACATGGATCAAGAATAGTCTAATTATGATGTTTACCAAAAATAAATTTGATCGGTTGAAAATTGTGCTTAATAATCGTTTTATTCGAATTGCGGGGGTCAGGGGAAGAAATTTAAAAATCAAAAACAAACTTGTATAGCGTACGAAAATAACAAATAGGTTTAAAATTTAGTCTCTGAGAAACAGGCGTTCATACAGACGGACGGACGGACGGACGGACGGACAGACAGACAGACAGACGGACAGAGCTATATCGATTCAGCTAGTCGTCCTGATCAAGAATATATATACTTTATGGGGTCTCCGATGATTATTTCTATGTGTTACATACTTTTGGATTTTGCACATTTCCAATAGCTCCGCTTTGCTCTTTTTTACAAAAAGGCAAAGGGTCTAATAAAAATATGATAGCTTAGAGTACCGATTTTTCCAAGCTTCTAAATAACTTTTAGTCTATTGCTTAGAAAATCTGTAACCTAAATATAAACAAATCAATATTTTCTAGAATTTAAAACAGTTAAAAAAAAAATATTTTTATTTAAAATTTTTATTTTAATTGGAATAAAAATCATGTAAAAATTTTACTAATTTCTCGAAATTTCTTTGAATTTTTTGCAGTTGCAATCGATATTGCAGCAGCAAATAGTATTTGTTAATATACTTACCCTGGTCTATTGTTGCATAAACAAAAGAATAACACCCACACGTTTGAAGCAGTGCTTTAGAAGCAATAGCTTTGGAATAATATTTAAGCCCCCCTTAAGCCCCTTAAACAATGAAGCTGCCAACTAAAAACAGAATGGATTCACTCCGTTGAAGCCAAGTTGCATATATATATATATAAATTAATATATAAAAATATATATAAATTCAACACATATATACTGTTAACACATATATAATATATATATAAATATTTTGGGATTGTTTAATGCAAATGTGATTAGTTTTTTCATTAAAGAAAGCAAACAATAATATATAAAAATTTGAAAAACAAAGGTTATGCTGATTTGAATAAAACAAATAATAATCAATCGAATTACATTTCAATTTAAATTAAAATATTATACAAAGTAAACCAAAGTAATATATTATTTATATTAAATATTATTTTATTAAGCAACAATGTCAATAAACAGCTTGCAACAGCCAAAAGTAAATTGCTCTTCAATTATTTAACAGTTAAATAATTTTGTTCCATATTATTTTTATATATACAATAAAAAGAAGGTTGAAAACAGACTGTTAACAAAATTGCAGGAAATGTCATTTAATTGAGTCGAACAATTTGTTTATCAATAAAAAAAAAATATTTGTTGATTACTTTTCATATACAAATAAAAAAGTTCAACGGAAGTTGTACTGATTTTTATTTAAAATCGTTTTATACAATAATAAAACTAAAAATTTAATTACAAAAAAAAAATGTTTTAATATTGAATGGTAGCATACAAATAAATTAAACAAATATTGAACAATATGTTAAGAGGATTCCATAAATTAAAATAATAAAAATGACAATGTACAGTTGCAACAGCCCATGAAACCCATTGAATATATATAAATGAAATATGAAAAATATCAAACTGAAATGAAAGTGCGAAGCTATAAAAGAAAATAATGGAAAGAAAAAACAGTTGAATGGACCGTATGACACGCGTTTCATGCATAAACGAGTCGTATAGTGGTAGTAAAGGGGGATGGTGGTCATAGGGTGTGTAGCACATAAAAAACCTTCTGTTAACAAAACATATTACAATGGACACTTAAACGAGGCGGCAAGCATTTAAAGAGCAAAGAGCTAAAAGGGCATTGCCTGCCTTTAGGCGCGGCTCAGCAGCAAATGCCTTAGGCATTTAAGCCAAATGGATTCAACGGTTAATTGCTGATAAAATATGCGCTCACCTGCAACAATATAAACAAAAATACACAAAACATATGCGGCGGTAACTTTCATACATATTTTGTGATATTATAATATTGTGATTCCTCGTTCAGTCCTATACCTATACCTAAGTCCAGTACTTTCCCCATAAGGCACATAATTTATAATTAACTAACTTCTCATTGTGCTGCAGGCTGTCAACGCGTCCAATACATAAGCTGCTTATATATACAGGTAATACAATATATAAGCTACAAGGCACAAATACAGAACCTCAATCAGCTTTAACTTAACGTAAAAGAAAACTACAAAAACCCAAAAACGAAATACAGCAGCAACGAAAAAAAGAGTCAATGCAACGTGGCGTATGTGTAATATAAAAGTAACTTCCTGTATATAAATTCATTTTACTACACTCAATTTCCCCCAAATGTCAGGTGAAAAAGTATGTATATAAAAGAATTTGTATAAATCTCATTTAGTAGCTACTGATTGATACCCATACCTATGCATCACCCTCTCTTTCTACATATATATATCTATATATATATATATATATGTTTATATATATATAAGCATGGCTAGAGTTCAATTGTATCCGGTTGGCTGGAAGTTGACTTCAATCGCAAATCAATCAATACCAACATGATTATGCCAATATACACATTTATATAGTATATAATTTTGATACTGATAAATGGATTTAGCACCACGGAAAGATATCAATTTGCACGCAAAATATTGTTGACTATAAAAAGCTGTATAAATTTTGTAGCAAGTGTTTTGTGGTATTTGTTGCATGAAATAAGCAGAAAAACAAGAGCATTTTTATAGATTATACAAATAACTAAAAATAATATTAATATAAATCATACAGCATAAAACTATTGAACATAATTTATAAGGATAGAGTTCTTACAAGAGAATTTTATGGTACAAAAGTTAAATGCAACCTTTTTATCCTCTTTTATTACAGTCATATTTAGCCATCATTTATGGTTTGTAATAAGGGTCTTTTTATTGTTAAATAACTGCTTATTTAAAAGATCAAAATGATCCACTCAAACATAATATGACATTTTCGCGCTTGAGTTTTGACACGTAGAACAAATGCCTTTTTAATTGGCAAAATGACAAGGGTTTGACTGTAAATTACTTCTTGAGGTAGTTGGCCCTGGGGTGAAAGTTAACTATTTAATGGTTGGGCATTAAATTAGAAGCTGTTTACGTGTCTGGCTTACAGCTGACAATTTGGTAAGCGCATATTAGTAGAAATTTACATACATATATATAAATATATTACTTTTGTTGTTCAATCAGGCCTCATTAGACAGAAACTTCAGAAAAAAGGTGCTTATTGAAAAGTTTTTTTATATAAATTTTGATATTTGAAAAACAATGTGAAAGTTAAGTGAAAAGTTGGTAGATTGTCTGTAAGCCACAGTAAAATGGGCTTACACTGTATGAGTTCAGGTTAACTTGGCTCATTTATAAGTGGCAGACGCTGGGGATGCGACAAAAATGTGCGACATTTGCATAGCATTTGCTAACAATAAAACCAAATAAAACAAAAGAACGAGAATATAATATAAATTGCACAAGGAGAACCAGCTCGTTAGCAACTCAACAAAATATAACACATGCACATAAATTCATGTAAAGTAAGGGAGCAGCACTTAGACATACACATACACAGACACATTTACATATATATATAAAGAATACTTACACTCAGTGAATTAGTTTTGTCTGGTTAACCGTATAGCTCCCAGATGATAAAATTAGCATTTAACGGCAATGCCAATGCCAAAGCCAACATTTAACTGACCCGAGTTGATATTCACTTACATGCATAAAACTTATATACTTATATGTATATGCAAGCAATTATATAGAGAGAATGTTGCACAAGAAATGGTTATAATAGTTAGTTATAATAGACAACACGCACCTTCTTAATTGATAAACAGTTTATTAATTGCAGTGTTTACTGTTCACGTGCTGTGCACAATAAGTAAACAAATTGTGTGAATGGCGCTTTGAATGCGTTATGCAAATAGAACATTTTACTGTACAAATCGTTTAATCGAATTTGTTGAAAATTAAAATATTGTATATTTCTTAACGGTTCTTCGCACAGCAATAGTCATTCAATTCGAAACACACGCACACATATAAAGTATCAACGACAAGTGTTCACAATACGTTCTGACGCGCACGAGAACAGAAAGCGAACTGAATTCCAAAAATTTGCCAATGGCCAGCGAAAGTACCCAATGCGAAGTGAATGGAGATCAGTCGGCACGACGACAGGCAAATGCACGAAGTGTTTTAATGTGCACGAGTTAACGTTTCGGCATGCATAGAATGTTGCATACTTCTAACTCTGCGCAGTTGCTAGGATTTAGCCGGCAATCAAAGACAAGCAGCAACATGTTGGTGAACAATGTTGCTATACACACTAGAATGTTGCAAACATTATGAACTAATAATTTATGTCAAATTAGCTTATTTATGGATTTATATATATGAAATGTTATATATTATTTATATATTTATGATATTTAGCTAGTAATTTTTGCTATAATATATAAATAAACAATTTTTTGTTTAATTTGTATATTTGTTTATATTTAAATGCTGTAGCATACCAAAAAGTAAATATTGAAATACAAATGAGATTTAGATATTTAAATTCTTGTTTATTTAACTTATAATATAATTTAGCTAACTACAATTTATTTTTTTAAAATTTGTATATAATTTTTGTTCTTCTATATTTACGATGAACATATCCAAAATGCTCATAAAATGATGTAAAACTTTCCTAACTCCTCCATTACGTGGCACACGTCTTATGGTCGGGTTTAATATTCCATGAATACCGTGCTTATGTAGTTTTCGATGACGCTTAAGCGCACCTCTTTCCTCACCGATATAAGTTTTTTGTCGTGCCGGCATAATGTATATTCTCTGTTATGTATATTTATTTTCTCTTAAAAAAATTGAAAAAATTTATATTTCTTATAAGTCACTAATATGTGTAAGTTTAATGTTGTACTGATTTTATTTAGATCTGAAAAATATAAAAGTAAATTCGAGACTAATGTTTAATCTGTGTATACGATGTTGATACTTTTTATACTTAATCTAAATCTTATAAGAACTAACTGAATTTACTGCAATTCTTTTTAGAATCACATTCTTTACTATAACAACTTCATTGGCACAGCCTATCAACAAGCTCTACCAACATGTTTCTAAACATTATGAAGTGTTGCTCTAATTTATTGCGAGCTCCTTTCCATAAGGGCATCGAAATAAAGCTTTACTCTAGCATTGATTAACTTTAAGAATTTCAAAAACCTCTTAGGCTGGCCAAAAGTTTACAGTTATGGTTTTAGCTACATATAAAAATATTATGTGTAATTATTATACTAACAGTAATAGCTGCAATACTCAATGCGGAAAATTTAAAGTCGAAATAAAGAAGAGTTAACAAATCGTAACCAATTTAACGAGCTGTAAATGTTTTTGCTTCAAGGTCTGAAGGTCAAGTTTTAGAGTCAAATCATTGCCAATATAATATGGTTATTAAATGTGTTAATAAAACTGAACCGTAAACAAAAGAGGATTAGGAAGTGAATACAGCGAGAGAGTGACAGAGATGCAGATAAAGAGAGAGAGAGAGAGAGATAAATCTTTAGTAAATTCGAAATTATTTATTGTCTATATAACATTTAACAAAACAAGTTAACAATTGATTGTGTTTTTTTTTCCAGTCATGAAAACGTAACCAACGAGATGTGTGTGCGAGTGTGCATGCGTGTGTGAGGGTGCTATGTGTGTGTATGGGTGTAAACACACACACAATTTATACTAAGTAAAAATTTGCTAGGGCAGCGCTGCAATTTACTTGAGCTTTTTGAGGAAGAAGCGATTGGGTGGACCATAATTGGCAGCAGGCACATGAACGGAGGCAGGAGATGGAACTGGTGCATCGGCTGGCTGACGCTGTTCGGGCTCCTCGACAATGATGGGTCCCATGGAGGGTTCTTCGATGCCTAAGACAGCGGCTGCTGTGGCAGGTGGCAGATACTGATTGGAGGGAGCAGCCAGAGTGGTTTGAATCTCATCGCCAGTGTAGGCAGCAGCTGTAGGTGGACCATAGATGGATGAGGGCACAGCAGCTGGCAGTTCTTGCTCTGGTTCTGGTGCCAGAGTGGTGGGTGGCAGCACATCGGCAACCTCAGCCATGGGTACAAAATCATCAGCATTGGACTGACGTGGCTCCATATCGGCTGGTGGTGGACCATAGACAGGGACTTCATCCTTCTTGGTCTTGTACTTAATGAAGTAGACCTCGGGTTTGGATGGCTTGGTGGGTGGTGGTGTGGGTATGATAATGTCCTGCTCCTGTTCGGGCTTCTTGTGCAGCACATAGATCAGAGTCTTCTCTTCGTTCTGTGGTGGTGGTGGCACAACTGGTGGACGCAGGGCTGGTGCTGATGGTGCCTTAATGAAGACAATCTTGTAATGTTTCTGCTTGGGTCCAACCTCATGATGTACGCGTGTCTGCACAGCATCCTCCTCCTCAAAGTCCTTGGGTGGCACATGGACATAGATGTGTTTGTGGATGCGGGTCTCCTGTGGTGCATTATTATAGCCGCTGGCATGTTGTACGCCGGAGAGGCGATGTGCCATGTTATAGGAATCATCATAGGGATTGAGTGGCTCGGCAGCAGGGGCCAGTTGTTCATCTAATTGTGGCAGCTGTTGTTGCTGCTGTGGCACTTGTGGCACACTGTGTTGTTGCACAGGTGGCAAATAGTTGACCTGTGGCTGTGCTGCTACTGGTGCTAGTGCTGGTGGTGGTGCCACAAAGTTGGCAAATGTTTGCTCCTGCGGCAGTGCCTGATAGATATGTGGTGGTGATGGATGCACTGTCAAAGGAGAATAAACACAAGCACACACACAAACACACATGGTTAAGAAACACACACATGTCAATATAGTCAAAGAGACACTCACCATTCAGTGGCAGCGCACGTTGACTCTGTTGTTGGGGTAATCCATAGTAGGGAGATGGTGGTTCCGGTCGTGCTTGGACAGCACCCAAAAGAGCCACACAGGCCACAATGAACAAGTTAACACGCATTATTATAATTGTTATTAAAATATCACTTAAGTCTTTGAGTCTCTTTAAGTCTCTTAGCTTAGATCACACTTAATCCTTGTTGCTGACTGGACACCAGTTGCTCCGTACACTACTCTGCACTGTTTGTTGTTCGATTGGAAAGCGCAAGTCTTGACTGATGCTCCACTGAACTGACCAGCGAGCATTTATATGATTCGATTGGGAGAGTAACAAGCCAACAACAGCCAATACCAATACTAATACCAATGCAGCAGCACCAAGACGAAACAGTCAACAAAAGCAAAGCTCATAACACGCTGAGCGAAGCGGGCAATAGGCCAAAATCTCATTACAAAAGGCCGAAAAAAAGAAGACAAAAAAAAAGAAACAAAAACAAAATGAATTTAATTAAACATCAAAAGACACACACACACATACACAGACTAATACACACATACAGTGAGCAGTTGCTGAGCTGCAAAGAGTTTAAAGCAGAGCAGGAGCTGAAGCTGAAGCTGAAGCTGTAGCTGGAGCTGTGTAGCAGTGGGCATTGCGTGTGTCTTTTGATGTCTCCAAGCAAGAAATTGGAGCAAGTTGAAAACTAAATAACGTATCGAAAACTGGAAATACATTTATTTAACGCTAAATGAGTGTGTGTATATGTGTGTGTGTGTGTGTTTGGGTCAATCAGAGATTGTCAGGGTGGCCAGCAGAAGGAGATGGAGCTGGCTGTAGCCTAAGGGGCCGACGGCTAGGCAACGACACTAGCGCAGCTACCTCAACCTCAACCTCAGGCCTTTAAGGTCGTTTAAAGACGTTTAGCGATGGGTAACAAATAAAATGTATCTTACGGATACAAACACACGCACACACACATACACACACACAGGCAGCACACACATACCAACCTTCGCATGAGTGTGCCAAGTGTTATTTTCACAATTGGAGCGCACTCCAAAAATGTTGTCTGAAAATCGAAAGTGACCCACGATTACACACTCGGATTGCTCATACCGAACGGAGTCCATTGATGAGTTTCATTCATCTGCAACTTATTATTATTTGCACAGATTTTAGCTTCAACTACTTACTAGCACTTCAGGTATTATAAATAACAATAGACCAAAAAGAAAAAAACAATAAAATAAATAAATGCTTCGATTTCTATAAACTATATAATCGTTAGTTAATCTTAACATTAGATGACAATTAGATTTTATATATCGATATATAATTGTATATATAAAACTAGTCAAGGTCTGTGCTGAAACTGTCAACTGATTTCAGTTTTTTTTGACACCTACACGAAAAAATAGACAAAAAGAAGAAGGAGAAGCTGAAAAAACAAATCGAAACAAACAGAAGTTCAATTACGAAACAATCAAAAATGAAATGAAATCAATTTTATAATTGCAGCCAAATACCATAATAAAAGAAAATAATGACAATAAAAAATAATCAAAATAATAATAATGCTACCAAAACAAATATGAAATAGATTGAAGCTTGCCAATGGAGAAGAAAGAGGCGGATAGACACTGAAAGACGCTAAAAGACGCTGAAAGGCAAATAAATGAAATTAAACACTTGTCCACGTTGGCCACAATTTATTATTATTGTTATTAATCGTAAATTGTGGAGCCTCTCGATTGCGAGAGAAATTTGAAGTGTAAGTACTCAGTGGTGTAGCTAGTGGGCTGTAGCGAGGGGGGTGGGTAGGGGTTATGTATAACTCAATCAAAATGTTAGATGCAAGTTTGTAAGATCTCTCTTTATAACATACTTAAAATTATAACAGACGCAGAGGGGTGTCCCCTTTATGGTGCGCCCCTGCTGCTTAAATACATTTATATTTATATATATATATATATATATATATATATAACAGGTCTGGCATATAGAGGCTTTACGTCATCAACATCCATTAACAAACAACGTGTGCGCGAATCAAAAATTGAAATTGGTGCACTTGGACACACTGAGGTAGCCAAGAGTCGACATATAGGGCAGAGGGCGAAGAAAGATCTTCAACAAAAATGTTACTGCAGCAACGACAGTTGGGGCAACAATGGAAAAGTGTAAGTGTAAGAGTAAGAGTTGTTGATTGCAACATCATTTAGCTGCACGTTGCTGCTAAAAAATTAGGTCACATGTGCATGCAGCAGTAGCCAACAAGTGGCAGCCACAACGTCAACCACTTGGTTATTGGCATTTGCGCTTGCCCTTCGGCCGATTTATTGGAAATGAATTGTAAACAGATCTTTAAAGATCTTTAAAGGTCTCTTTTGGGTATTTCCACAAACTGGGAGCTTAAAAATAGACAACACCAACAACATTAACAACAACAGCAACAACAAACTGAAGAATGCACTTGATGGTGCGTTGTTGCCACTTGTTGCACTCAAGTGCCAACTTGCTATAAAATTATGTTTGTCATTGCCACAAAGCTTTCAGCTTTTAACTTGTAGTTGGTAGTTTGTTGCTTGAAGCTTGTAGCTTGTAGCTTGAAGCTCATCGCATTGTTGTCTCATTGCGAGGGTGATTTGGAGGCCCCGTCATTGAGATGCGACCCTACAAGTCGATTAGTTGGTCAATGCCTTCAAAGAAGCCCATTCAATAGCTAAATATATATCAAAGATTCAATCTTTTGACATCAGGCGCCAGTATAAATTTCAAGTTACTCTCTGGCTAATATCTTGTTTATATAATAGAATCTAAAGAGGCTTTATCAAGGACTGTTATCAAGGTAAATACAATTCTTTCTCTTTTTTTATAATATAATATAATATAATATTCAACAAGTTCTTTAGAAATAATTATATAAAATATTTATGTATTTTATTCATATTTCAGTATTATAATACTTTAATATTATTTATTTATATTAATTTAATTATTTTTATTACGTTTTTTCATATTTGTTTCATATTTTTTATAAATTTTGAATATTTATATTTTAAAATATATTATATATATTTTTTCATCATTATTTAATTAATTAAATTTATATTTTTATTTATAATTATCTAATTAATTTTCATAGATGTTTAATATATTTTTTGTATAACTTAAATCTATTTTATTTATAGTATTTATTTAATAAATTTTTAATAATTTTCAATATATTTTTGTCATTTATTTTGGTTTATTTTATAAATTTGCAGGTACATTTATTATTTATATTTATTTATATATTTATATATTTAAATTTTACTTTAATATATTTTAAAATTGATTTTTGTATGTTTTATTCTCATTTCATTTTATTTATTTTAATAAATTATATTTATTTTTAATTTTCATTTGTATTTAACATAATTTTAATACCTATAAAGTAAATAAAATTCTATAAACTTACCTTAAAATTATTATATATATTTTTAATTTTTATTTAGGTTATATATTTTCATATATATTGATTATATTTAAATATGTTTTATTTTTACTTTTACCTCAAGCTTCAAAAATGAATGCAAATCATGGCAAAGTGTGTTACACATTTAAATGCTTCAACCTACATTAAACAAATTATGACAAATTATCACAAAACCAAAAACATGAGTGTTTTACCTGCACCCCCTGCATTTGCACCTAACAATTTCAATTCAGTTATCCCCTTCCAGCTGTCTCGCTGCCTCCCCTCAGCCAAGTGGAGACGTTGTCAGGCCATCAACTTAAGCCGACATCAACATGAACGACAACATCTTCAGATGCAGAGCAAAACCAAAATATCTGTTGACAAACCGTTCAAGTAAATTACTTAATGGCTTAGCCAGATAATAATGATAATGATAATGATAATGACAAGCAGGTAACGCACCGTGGAACTGTTTTCAATAATATAAAATATTATAATTTAGTTATTACTTTTCATATGTATTTTTAGAGCCTATTAACAAAAAGTTATTTCAAATCATTAATTAGAGTTAAGGGAATGCATTAAAGAGATTGGAAATTTTCTTTTTTTATATTTATTATTATTTATATAATTTAAATATAACTTAATTTAGTATATATAAAACTTAATTTCAATAGTTTTATTACTGTTTAATATATATATATTTACAATAAAGAATTATTCCTATAAATAGGAATAGAAATATTAATTTAAACAAGTGGCAACTTGCAGCGGGAAGTAATTTAAATATAAAAATAAAAATAGGAATAATTTTACATACATAATAACTTTAGTATTTTTAAATTATATTTTAATTATATTTATAATTATATTTTTAACAATATTGCCTTAAATCATTTCTTAATTTACATCTCATTGTCGCCTTATACATATTCATTTTATGCAGTAAACAGACTGATAATTGATTTGTGTAATGTTGGCAGTGCGACTAAAAGAAAGTTGACAACGCAACTAAAGGAAAATTGGCAATGCCAAGGTCAAAGTCTTATGTCAATGAGTGCTGCAAAAAGTTTTTCAAAATGTTAATTTAATATCATACGAAAAGATTCTTCAAAATGTATAACGAGCATCCACTTTTCCCCCACTCACTGTCTCTCTCTCTGCCACTCTGCATACATAAGCTGTCGCACAATCTGTTGCATGTGCAGTCTGTCTGGTTTGACAGCACTTAAGCTCCACTTCGAAGGCAACTATTTATTATATGGGGTGGCAGCATTCAGTTTCTGCACGTGCAACTTAAATGCTAAGACTTGAGCAAACAGAAATGAACTTTGAGCATAAATTGAGGCTGGAGGTTATTTTTAAATGGAATATTTGAAAATTGAAAAACGAAAAACAAAAAATGAAATGAAAGCAAAAAGTAAAACTGATAAGTAGCTGTCAATTAATCATTAGCTATTTAAACTGCATTTGTTTGTTATTGTGTTTATTTTTGTGTTTTGAGTTGCTGCTTTTTTGCAATGACCCGAATCAATGTGCGTCGTCGTCTCCAACGATTATCTTGTTAATTAACCCTAAGCGTGTGCAACTTTGGTCGCTAAGCGATGGTTTTGGTGTTTTCTATTGTTGTTGTTGGTTTCCATTTGAAATGCTTTGCGTGTTTTTTTGCGCCAAGGCGATTTAAAGCCTGAAGTGGGCGGCTGGGCTGACCAATAGGCAAAACATTGATGCACAAGGTCATCCAATTTGCTGCTCAACGAGCACAATTATCGAGCAGCTATCACCAAAGCCATTACATAACGTATACGACCCGTAGGAAGTCATTTAAATTGGAGTAGCTCAAGTGCTTCTTATTTATATATTTTATTATTTCTTTTTTTCTTTCATATATGAAGCGCCCACCTGCTACAACAACCACCATCAGCCGGTGGGTGGGTGATTGCTGTTGGGTGGGTGGGTGCTGCCAAAAAGGCAATATGAAGTGCTTTGTGTGGTTTGTGTGGTTTGTTAGTACATTGCATGATGTCATGTAGGGTATCCATGGCTTTTCAATTACAGTGAATAATGAGTGTTAATAGGATGCCCGACTAAAGGGTCTCGACCGCAACCCAAACAAGATGTAATAAAATTCGAGTCGCTGACAAAAAAAAAAAAAAAGAAAACTTTTTCTTACTTACTTTATGAAGGTCATTAAAAAGTTATTTCTAACTTGAGTTGGCTTAAAAAAAGATAATAAATTATAGGTAAAAATAATAATACTAAAGTTAGAAAAGATAATTATAGACTATTAGTAAAAGTATTACTAAAAAATAGAAAAATAAAAGCAACTTTAAATATATGCTAGCATTTTGTTGGAAGTCATTAAAAAAGGTAATTGTCCTTTCTTTTATTTTCCACTGAAGTTTGGCAAAGTAAACTTTATGGCACTCAGATGACGCATGTTTGCACTTACTAATAAAGTCATTAGAAAGGTCAAAGTTCATAAATTTACTCAGCATTTAATGTAATGCGAAAACTCAAACTCAAAGCTGAACCTCAACACACAACTAATACAATTCGAGTGTAATTAACACATAGGGCAGACATTGACATTGAATTACGACTGTAAGGCTCTAAAGTACACTCGTCTTAGGTGTAATAATGTTGAATAATAGTAAATAATAGTAAATGATAGTGAATGCAATGACTATGTATACAATATTATATATAAATAAAGATCAAGAGACACGCACAATGTAGGCTTTATTTTCAAGCCAAAACAAGCAAAGTGGAGGCGATGGTCATAACAGACGACAAAATGCAACACAAGTGGAGAATTGTGATAAAAGTGAGTATAAAGCTTTTTTTTTTTTTGTTGTTGCTCTTGTTGTATGGTAGTCTTAAATGTCACTGGGCGTAAAATAGATACAATGTAGGCGTGGCATGGTAAGGCAAAGTGTATAAGTAGTAACAGCTGTCGCCCGTCCCAAGAGCTCTAATGACAAAGGCAATGGCCAAAACAAGACGCACTTACAAATCGATTAGTTCCACTGACGTATCTCGTCCATGCCCAATGCCAATGTCTATGTATATATATACACATATGTGCATATTTATGTGTGTGCGTGCTTATGTGGTGTGCGGGTGTGTTAATGCTTGTGTGTGAATATGTCATGTTTCATTGAATAAATGCCTAGTTAAATGCTGCTGCTGCTGCTGCTGCTGCTGCCGTAATTTGTATCTCGCACTTTGTTTATTTACGCTGTCATCTGCTTTTGTTTGCCACCATTCACACCCGCCTGATACATACCCTTCTCTAGCTTAAATATTCCATTGAGTTTGGTCAGTGTAAACACGCACAAACAAAATAACATTTTGCTAGCCATTTGCAGTCAATCGCATTTACCGCTGCTGCCGCTATAGTTGCTGTTGCCACTTTTGTTGGTGCTGCCAATACCGCTTACACCGCAACCGCTGCAGCCGCCTTTGCATTGAGCATTCCCGCAAACAAATTCGCTTGTCAGCGCCCCTTTTTCATTTTTATTTTGTATTCGCTTCTTTTTTTGGAATCGCTTTGAGCTCTTTGGCTATTTGACTTTTTGGCTCTCGGCCGTCATTTCTGTTTACCACGTTGCGTTTATTTTATGCTGTGGCCTAACTGGCAATTAAAAATATATTTGCTAGTACTTTAGGGGTGCTCCATACAATTTATATATATATAAATATATATATATATACGATATATGAATACCATTTATAAGCTTTAGTCGAGGACTTATCACAAAGCAAGCTGTTGACTGCACATCCACAATTCAAGTTGAATTAAAGCGTCTGTTTGCATAGCCACCGGTCGCACTTGTCGTATACGTAATGCCAAAGGATTATGTGCAGTAAAGAACGTATAATAAACAGGATAAATTACAAAGTTTGTAAAGTTGAGTATAAACTATTAAGGCAATACTCACTACAACATAATATGCAAAACAAAATTTCTTTATTTTATATATTAATAAAGATATTAGGGAAATGTATTTCAATCTTTTGCTATGTACTTGTACATTTTTTAATTTAATATATTATCATTTTTTATTTTAAATATATTATATTACATATTTATATAGGGTATATTGTAGTGTAACTTAAATAATTTTAAAGTATTTTAAATTGTAAGTTTACGTGTGTCAAAGTCTTTATGTTAAAGTCAGTAGCGCCATCTATGTGCCAGCGCTTGTGTTGAATGTCGTGGCTTATCAGCAAGTGGGCCATTACTTGGTATTACCTTCAAAAAGTTCAGCGCAAAAGCTTCGGCAACGATGCCGACGAACGCAAGAAGCCAAAGAAAATAAACAATACATATATGGAGAGGCAGAGAGAGAGTGAGAGAGAAACAAAGTAAAGTAAAGTATGTTAAATAAAAATAAAGCTGGCAGTTATCAATTGCAGTTGGGCACGAGTAGATCAGCAAAAGAAAAACTTAAGAAACGTTACCTTCCTCACACTTTCCGGCACTTTAAATTGGAAGCGAAAAAGAAACAAAGACGCCACGCGTATCAGGCGAAAAATATGGAAACTTTAGATGACGACAACAATTACAGCGATCCGGTAAGTAGTACCAGCAGCACCAACAGCAGCAGCAGCTTATCTCGCCACAAAATGTATATTACAAATTATTGCTCCGTTTTTTTGCTTAGCTTATATTGGTGCAACAGAATCTGCGTTCAATGCCCATAGAGATTGTGCAGCGATATGCTGAGAGCACAGAACATTTGGATTTAAGCTACAATTGCCTCAAGGATCTCTCCTGGCTGGGTCAATTTGAGATGCTGCGTTACCTGGTACTGGACAACAATCGCTTACACGAATCGCAACTACGCACACTGAGTACCCCACTGCCCCAATTAGAAGTACTTATGCTGAATAAGAACGAGGTAAATATTATGACCTTGAGCTCTGTTATCTTCTATAAATTTTACTACTATTACTGTTATACTGGTTCTAATTGCAGTTCAGTGATCTTTCCGTAACGATAAAGCTTATCAGACGACTTTTTCCCAATGTAGAATACCTGAGCCTGCATGGAAATCCGATTTGCCCAGATGGTCTGGAGCTACAGCCCTTTTCAAGTTACGTGAAATACGACTACAAATACTACAGGTTCTATATTGACTTATTAATATATATATATATATTTACATATATTATAAAAGTTATCTTTAAATTTTCAGCAACTATATTGCACAATATTTGAATAAGCTCAAATTTCTGGATCACGGCCTTGTACAGAGATCTTACAACTATGAGAGCTTCCCCTTAAAGAACAGAACTGATAACAAACTATTTAATACAACAAGACTTTGACTACGCTAAAAATTAATTAAAAATTTTAAAAGTAATTTTTTAAAGAATCTTATTAAATATTTCGCTCTTAATTAAGAATTTTTAGTAATAAATTGAAAACTGTTAAGAAATGTTCATTGCAACTGTTAAAAATTATTCAAAGCCAAAACCAGTATTTCTGCTGAAAGCATATAGTCAAGACACACACCATTAATATTAATAAAAAGCACAAACTTGCGAACCAAGGCACAAAGCAGAAGTCCTAAGAAACACAATAACAAAATAAAAAAACAAAAACGTTTATTGTCTGGATATAAAAAATACCTCGCAGGTAACTAATAAAAAATAAATAAAACAAACAATGTAGAAAAATGATAACGCATTAAGATGAGAAAATCAAAATGATTGACATATCCAGTGAAGTGCAGTTGTAATTTCTCTATATATATATTTTAGCTTACTATATAAACAAATGTAAACAAGCAACACAAGGGTCTAATATTACAGGGTATATCAAATTATATGATTTGCTTGAAAGCGTATTTATAGAGAATATATGCACATATAATAAAAAATATGTTGCCGGCCGGCACAACAGATTAAGAAATCTAAAGCAAAAGCAAATCGCCGATAAAGCACGCAGTAAAAGCAACCCATTGAACACACACACACACAATGTTATCATGCTGCTTATAAAAACGGTATTCCAAGGCAATTGCAGCTTCAGTCTAGTGCGAACAGCTAAGCAGTCGCCAACAGTCCACATCTTACCTAGTGCATTCTCCAGTTAGTTTAACTGTAATTATTCAATATGGCTAACCCCAACGCCCAACCCAAATACACAAAAGTAAGTAATGTTTTGCACATATATAATTGCACTTCAACATTTATATACTAATAAAGTAGCTTAGCGAGTGCACAAACCAAACGGCTTGCCTACATTAAATTAATTCTGTTAATTGAAATTCTGATTTGGTTTTGGATTCTGTTTTTTTGCATTTTTGTACTAGTTTCAAAACTTGTTTTATATCACAAATTGTTCTTACATAGTATATAAATACATACATGATTATATTATATGTATATATCTATGTATATATGTAGTATATACTAATATATTGAATGTATAAATAGACTAACAGCTGTCATATTTGCAGCTTTATCAGCTTATAGTCTTGGTATAGTTAAAGCACACAAATATGAAAAACTATATAAATATATAGAAGTATATATATACAAATATATGTACGATCAACCAATTGACTTTAATTTCGCCTATAGTTCGCTGACTTTGCCATGAGATAAGTAGAAAATATAAATGAACTACTTGAAGTCAAGTGCAATCCCTTTCAGTGGCGTTAACTAGAGGTGCGAGGCTCGAATTCCAGACAATATATGTAATAATTCTTCTATTGCAAGTTATAACTAAACTCTTTATTATTTGAAAATTGAAAACAGTTTTAGTTTAAAACTAACTATTAAAACAAATAGCTCAACTATATACGATAGTAAATGACTAATATATAGTATATAGCTTGTCATTTTATGGTATATGAAATATATATATTATTATGTGCCTTAACAAAAACTGCCTAATCATATAATTTATCTCTAACTTATTTACTATATAATGTTGCTTGACAAAGTAATAATAATAGAACTCATACTATCTGGAATGGATGTGATAAGAGTCATGCTGTGATAAGAGACCAACTCAATGTTTGATTAGTTGCGCTCCAGGGGTTAAGTTTTTGCTATTTAATTTCATCACAGATCCTCTAGTTAATATATATATTTATATATATATATTATCTTATGTACCGAAATGATTAGATATTACATTTAGTTAAACTGTTAAAACAAACAACTTAGATTGCATTTAAAGTTAATGTAGTACAATTTTCAGTTTTTTAATCTCAGTAATTTTTGAAAATTCTGGCATTATATATACTTAAGTGAAAAACTATATTTGCGTGTTCAAACTAACAACTTGTTGCATGCAACGTGAGGGTATTTAAGGGTCGAATATGCAATGGCATAAATTGCTTAGAAGACAATCACAGCAGCTTTTGGGCAGATACTGTTCATCTGTGGGCCATGAGATTTGTCCACCTGTTTACAATGAGGTGATTTGTAGGTTATCGAAATGAAAATATATGTCTGCTATATATTCTTTGTACTGTTTGCAATTTAAAATTTGATTAATGTCGTCTGTTGCAGCTCTTTATCAACAATGAATTTGTTGATGCAGTTTCTGGTAAAACTTTTGGTACACAAAATCCAACAACGGGAAAGGAGATCATTAAGGTCGCCGAGGGCGATAAGGTATGTACCTGAACATATAATGAATATATCTTATAATATTTTTAATAATGCTATATATTAGGCTGATGTGGATCTAGCTGTTGCTGCAGCCAAGAAGGCCTTCCACCGCAACTCCGTTTGGCGTCAGATGAGTCCGCTTCAGCGCACCAATCTGATGAATAAGTGAGTCCTTGATTAATATGACTTAAGTCTGATATAGCTAAATGTGTATTATGACAGGCTCTGTGAGTTGATGAAGCGGGATGAGCATTTCCTGGCCAGCCTGGAGACACAGGACAATGGCAAACCCTATGCTGAGGCATTGTTTGATGTGACCATCTCGATTATGACACTGCAGTATTATGCCGGCTGGACCGACAAGTTCTTTGGTGATACCATACCAGCTGGTGGTTTCCTTTCAATGACACGTAAGGAGCCCATTGGTGTGGTGGGTCAAATCATACCCTGGAACTATCCATTATTGATGTTGGCCTGGAAATGGGGTCCTGCTCTAGCTGTTGGTTGCACCATTATCATGAAACCAGCCGAGCAGACACCACTCACTGCTTTGCACATGGCTGCCTTGGCCAAGGAGGCTGGCTTCCCAGCTGGTGTCATTAATGTGCTCAATGGTTATGGACCCACAGTTGGTGCTGCCATTAGTGAGCATCCTGAAATCTCTAAGGTGGCTTTCACTGGCTCCGTTGAGATTGGCCGCGTCATCATGGAGGCAGCAGCTAAGTCAAATCTCAAACGCGTTTCCCTTGAGCTGGGCGGCAAGAGTCCTGTGGTTGTCTTTGATGATGCCGACAGTAAGTCTATAGAAAACTCAAAGATAAGCACAAAATATATAAAAATGTTCATTATAGTTGACTTTGCTGTGGAAACCACACATGAAGCACTCTTCTCCAATCATGGCCAGAGCTGCTGCGCAGGCAGTCGCACCTATGTGCATGAGAAGATCTATGATAAGTTCGTGGAGAAGGCAGCTGCCAAGGCTAAGGCTCGCAAGGTTGGCAATCCCTTCGAGGAGAATGTTCAACAAGGACCACAAATCGATGATAGGATGCTGAACAAGGTGCTGGGTTACATTGAGAGTGGCAAGCAGCAGGGCGCCAAGTTACAGGCTGGTGGCAAGCGCATTGGCGATGTTGGTTACTTCATTGAACCTACTGTCTTCTCCGATGTCAAGGATGATATGCGTATTGCACAGGAGGAAGTAAGTTACGGACTTACTTCATTGATATATAGAGTTTCCTTTTAATATATATGTTTGGCTTAGATCTTTGGCCCAGTACAATCCATTTTCAAGTTCAGCTGCATTGACGAGATGATCGATCGGGCCAACAATGTGCAATATGGCCTGGCCGCTGGCATCATTACCAATGATATTAATAAGGCAATGAAATTTGCCAACAATGTGGATGCTGGCTCTGTTTGGATCAACTGCTACGATGCTGTGCTGCCCCAGACACCTTTCGGTGGCTACAAGCACTCCGGAATTGGTCGTGAACTCGGCAAGGATGGCCTTGACAATTACCTAGAGAACAAGACCATTACAATGAAACTCCTCTAATATGTTTAACATCTTGCAACTTCTTTTCGTTTTGAATATGGAATATTGTGTTTTTTATTTGCACGTTTTGGTTTTATGGTTAGACTATTGCATTTGCTCTAGAAACTAGACAGAAAATAATAAATAATAATATTAATAATTACGAGGCACGAGTTTACCTATGCTAAAGTACTATCCTATATATATATATAGAAAGATTATATATTATATATAATATCATTAGATTGTTCGATGAAACCCTAGACTTTGATTCGTTTTACATCGTTTCAATGTATATATAAACCTGAGATTTCTATTGTGCCTACAGAGAGTCAAAGCTCCCCTATACTAGGCGTTTGTGAAGTGGGTTTGTTGTCGCTTTGGTTCTTGCTGTTGTTGTTCCTGAACTTTGATCTCTAGCAATGGTGTAGATAAATCACTTAACCTGGACTTAACACTATGATAATCCTCCTCCGATTTCGGTCTTATCTGAGGACGATGCTGTGGACTACACTGTAACACCTCTCTATAGGCAGGTTGTATAGTCTGTATCGCTGCAGCTGCACGTCTATCAAACATATCCTCGATATCAACCAACTGGAAATCAACGGCAAAGGCATAACGCAGCACCATTACCAATAAAGCCAACATCCACAGTATCATGCTTATCACATAGCTAAAACGGTACAGATCCAGATAAGCATCATGGGAAACGCTATGCTTTTGTATGACAGGACGTAGCAGAGCAATGGCATCACCACAACTAGAGAGTAGGGTTTAAAGATAAATTAGTAAGTTAAAGTCAATTATTATATATTGGTAAGGTTTAGCCTACCTAAGGGCCAAGGGATTGCTTAGCCCTTGACGTAGATTACTGCACAGTCGCTTTAGATACCCATTGATCAATATCGTATAAGCCGCAGAGAAGACGCTCATCAGGGTAAACATGATAATGGAGGGCACCACAATGCGCCACGGCTTAGGAAGTACACTGAAAGAAACGATAACGGAGAGCAGGTTACCAAAAGAAAAAGAAAAACAGGAAAAAAAAACTTTCAATGAAAAAGGTTTACCACAGCAGAGCAACCATTGAATAATAAAAACGGATAGAGAGTAAAGGTGTAAAGAGCTAATTAAAAGGAATACAATAAAAAGAAACAGATAGGACAAGGGTTAGGAAATTTTATTGAGGAAAGGTATAAGGGAAAGGCAGAGCGGAAAAGAAGAACGCATAGGGATTTCCGGAATGCTCTCAAGCTTTCCCTTGCTATCTCCCTATATTATGCTCATTACTTACGATGATTTCTTATTGCCCGTCTGGAAAATAACACACATTGCTGTCCAGACAATAGCCACAATTTCCGATAGCAGTGGGAACACATAAACAAACTGTGCACCAAAACCATCGCTCCAACGTGTGGAATGTATATCGATTGTTTCTACAACAAATTCAACTCATTAAATCTTTATCCTTAAGTTCTTTAAAATGTTACTTACGGCTGGTTAAAAATTTAAGATCCGCTTCAGGATTAAATACAATTGAGGGTGTGGAATCTGTTGTTGTTGTCTGTATAGCATCCTGTGACTGCTCCTCCTGTTGGCTAACCAAACGTGCCAGTAGTGGAGCATTATCCCTTGGCTCATAGATATGTTCAAATTTATATTTTGGCTTTGTTGTTTCTAAATGAAAACATTAAGTTAAATCTCTGAGTCCAATTCTTAGTTGATAATACTTACGGCTTTCGCTTCTTAACGGTTCCGGTTTCTCCTTTAATTTATATGCTAGAGGCCCCACTTTTTGTAAATCTCTATAGAAGATCACTTTGCTGCTGTTATCCATGTGGGAAAAGTCACGTTCCTTAAACATTATTTTGGCACTGACCAATCCTTCGGGAAAATCCCCTGACAGCATATACAAAGCAACACTCCAGATAATGGAAAAGATTGCCACAAGCACCATAAGACATATTACAATATCTAAAAGAAAAAAGAAAGCAAACAGATGATGAATCAATTCAAATATGAAGAAACATAAGGAAATATTCTTAAATCCTGTTGGGGTACTTGAATCTCTCTTCAAGTAGAAGCAACTCAAGACCCGTTCAAACCTTATATGTAAACTATTAAAACTTCAATTATATAAGGAAAAAACTATTTCAATTATAGAAAAGTCATAAGGTTATTACTCATAGCTAAATCGAGAGTTGTCTGTGACTAATATAATAATATAAGTATCTATATATATGGATTTATGATGTAATTCTCCTTGGATAAGCAATTACCATTTACTGATTTTCATTGGTCGTTTAAGAAATTATAAAGCAAATTATTTAAAGGGTTTCTTAGTTAACTTTCTTTTAATCTTTAGAACACCGGAATTCCTGTCTATTAAGAGCTCTAATAACAATATATATATCAATATCCTACTCTTCAGTATCTGTTTTCTTTTCCCCTAAGACACTTTTCCTCTACTGCCCACACAGTCATACAGTCTTTGATATCGATATGACGTCACAATGGGTTCTGTTTTCATTCAAAGATCAGCACATAAATTTAATAGCAAATACAAAGAAGGTGGAAATTCACTTCCGGTTTCCGCCTTAACAGTATTTATAACTTATAGAAGGTTGTACGCATTATTTAGTTAATTTTTGGTGATATTTTAATCCAAAAATCCAATGTAAAATAGATATTTATAATTTCATTTTGGAAGAAGGTTAAACAACGATGATAAATGGCTGCGTGTGGTGTCTTGACAAGAACTCGGAAAGAAATATTTACAATCAAAAGAAAAAGACTAAGGTGATGTTAGGAGAGGAGAAGAAGGAGAGGCTGTAACAGAAGAAGATGCCAACAAATGGTTGTCCCAGAGACGTGGCGGCGTCACTTAATAAAAACATTGAGTCTCTCAGCTGTGAAGAGGAGCAAAGCGGAGTGAGGAAGGGGTTAACGTTTATATTGGAGGCATGATATCATGGCAGATGTGCTATGACTTGGTTAACGAGCCACGAACACAACAACAAATAACAAACAACAAATAACAAACAATAATAAAATACAAACAACAAAAACAAACAACAAACAGTTGCCAATGACGTAGAAATCAACGACGAAGCAGCTCAATAAAAATCCATTTGAATTGATGCTAAATTTCAGCCATGCTCCGAGTAAATATAGAATACAATTTTAATACATATATATGTGTATATATATCTATATACATAATACTATTAATGGATGAATTTTTTGGATGAAACAACAATGTAATTTTCAAAAATGCAAAAATACAAAATGCAAACAGAATTGAGGCAAAAGTCAACAAACAAATTTATGAGTTGAAATATATAATCGTATTCCATGCGAGTAATAAATGTGCCAAGCGAATCGGATAAAATATGAGATATAAACACGTATATATGTATATACATATATATGTACATATAATGATGTTTAAAATAAGAAATATATGCATCAAACAACTTCTTGTTGTATATATACTAAACTATATACATGATCTATCAAAAAGAGATAGCGGCGTCCACTTTTTGCTTGCAAAATTTTTGATTATTTTTAAAGCAAATTCTAATCAGTTCAAGTAATAGTTTTAATACTCAAACTAAGTTACTTTAAGCAGTTTATTTTGTTAACAAATGATATAATTATTAATCAATGATAGAAATAATATAATATAAATTATTATTTGAAGCTTATCAAGAAAGTATCGACAAGTATATTGCCTCAACTTAAGTATCAGAGCTTCTGTAATCAATGCTATATAAATATTATAACAAAGTTACGTAACTTTTGGATAATTGTTTAGTTAAAATATACTATAATTATATTATATATTTAACATAAAAGTTAAGCAATTAATATTTTAAGTACAGACAAGAAACTCCCCTCAAAGCCCACCCAAAATGCCAGCAAACTACGGTAGATCTGCAAAATGTTGGGCCACTTGAAGAGAGTAACTGGGTTTGATTTCCAGCTAGGGTATTGAATAGTCTGTTAAGACAACTGAACATAAAGAAATCTTGAAACCATATCTGATAATTTAATGTTAGACATTTGTTTCCACTTGAGTTATATAAAAAACAGATGAAACAATTGAATTTTTATATGGAATTATCGATTGTCTTTCAAGGCGTTATTAGTTTGCTTTGTTTGTGTTCTAAATACACATTTTTATTATCTTCAAGGACTATTAAAGTCATATAATAATTAATTATTAGACAATTCGTACTCAATATAAGTTGTTTATAGCTTGCCCATGTTTTATGAATAATTACAATTTTCATGCTCAAGTGAATGCATAAATTATTAAGATTTTTCAGTTTTTAATATCAAACACATGCTATTATATACTAAATAATATGTATATAACAATATACATATATATTTAAATATATGTATGTATATGAATGTATATATAATTTACTTTATTGAGTTAGTTGCATGAACAGCAAAACAACAGCAGCTTTTAGATATGAAATGACATCATGCCCCATCTCCAATTCTCTTGCTGTTTATGTCTATCTCACTGGGTGTGAACCAGGTTTAAGTTTACAGCTGAAACCTAAAACGGGTGGAGTACAATAGAAATTTGAATTAGTGGTAAATAATGATGTGGGTGTAGGTAGTATGTAAGTTGGCACAGAGTGTCATTAGTCTTTTTGGTTAACAGGCAGTAACTATTTTTGGTCACTCAAATTGACGTTTTGTGTAACTGAATATGGCCAATAGCAAATGGCGTTTATGATGGCGTAATTTTATTTTTTTGTGTATAGAGCATCGAGCAAGTTATAAATAAAATATTACGGCTCGAAACTTGATATGAAAACAATAGCATCGAAGTCAAGTTTGCTGACAAACATATAAATATATATATATTTATATATTTATCTTCTTGTATATAAAAATGTGTATAAAGAGTTTTATACATAAAATTCCTGATAATCTAACTGCAAATATAACAAAATATTTTATGGAATTTTTTTATGATAATCCAGCTGCATGTCGCATATCATATACAAACATATATATAATTATATTTATTTATATATGTAAGATAACTCCGCGTCTGCCATGTGGCATCTTTAATGATTCAATTTTAGTTGTGTATTTTCGAATTTAGATTTTGCAAGTTAATTTTCATTTTGCACCACATGGCGTATAAGCATTCCTCTTAATATACTGCGATCAATCAACACTCTACATTAGCGAATTGTTTATTAACTTTGCAGCAAACAAAAACAATACAAAAACACAAATTAATGCCATAAGTTACCTAATTCTATACAACAAAATTAATTAACACTTATTCAAAGCTTTTAGACCCAGTTAACACCTTAAGCCTAATTGCTTAACAATAATTCTATGCCATAAATAAAGCATGTAAAGCACAGCTATGACGATTATAAGCCTTAAGCAGAATTTCATACAGTTTGGAGACAGAAAATCTTTTGAACAACTGCCTGACCCTAATAGAAGCATTAAGAATGGTTAAGAATATGAGCAGGGTATAAAGCTACTACTTAGAAATGTAATCTATGAAAAACTTAAACGAATTGTTACCCCTGAGTTTAGTTCTTCAATGGCAAAAAGACTTTAACATGCGCCTTTTCTTAGACCTCTCTATTGACGTAGTTATACGTCCATAGAATTAGCTTTAGTAATGTTTTTATAGCAAAATATTTATATATAAATATATGTAGAATTTGTGCTAGATATTCAAGCATTAAAAATTCTATAAACAAAATTCATATTAATAAATTTAATTGATGAAAAGCGCATGTCGAGCAATAGCGTTCTGTTCGTTGAAAGACAAACAAACAGAAAGACAATAGAAATTGGACAGGCAACATTTTGAATTAATTGATAAAAAAAAAGTATTTGCTGTCAATAAGATATATATCTACATACATATGTATTTATATATATATATACTGCTAGGTGTTGGCTACCATAAAAATCAATTAGGTCTGTCAACTTTCCACATATTTTGAGTAGAATTTTTATTTTTGCTTGACTTGAGTTGAGTTGAATTGAGTTACTGTAAGGTCAGTTCATAGTCAGTTCAGCTGAAGGTCGTCGAAAAGAACATTTTGTGTCCCTTTGCAGATAAAACAAAGCAAAATAAAACAAGCAACAACAAACAACTTTTTCTTTAATATATTGTTATAAGAATAGAACTGGTGACTGTATATAATGTGTATTTATAATATACTATATAATAAAAGTATATGAAATAAACATACGATTAAATATACGTATATGACCAGTTGTTAATTTTCCTTGTTTATATTTTTTTATCAGCTCCATTGTCGCATTTTACTGGAAACTTTATGTTTTAATTTTAAATTTTTTATTTGACTTTTTTAATATGAAATATTGTTCAAATTTTATCACATGAAATTTTATTTTGCTGTTTTGCACTTTGATGAATTTATGTTTCACATTTATTCAAGTTTTACGATTTTCTTGTTAATAAACAATTTGTGCGCGAATGTGTTCGCACAATCATAAATAAATTTTGAAAATTTTATGTGCTTTTCTTAGTTTACAGTTAGGTTTATGGTATCACTTTCGCGTAACAGATTTCACTTAATGAAAGACTTGATTTAATATCAATTTGAGTTGTAAATAAAACTGAAATATCTATAATATAAGTACACATCACAGCAGTTAATTAGCACATTTTTTTTTATTAGAAATCAAAAAAAAGATTCGTGTTCGCGGGTTTATTCGAACTGTGAAATTGCGTGCTTTTCCTCTTCTGCGTTCTTATAAATAGAACTTTGTTTGTTTTCAGTGATAATCAGTACTTTAACTTGGCCAAATATTTCCCGATATCCATTGCAGTTCAAGGTGAAAGTCTACACAGTTCCGTTGAATATTTATGTTATTTACATTATTTTTGTATCATTATTTGCATAAAAAGTACGCTGCGAATATTTAAAAATTGTTTTGTCGAAAATTTAACGTAAAATACGCCAAAAAAATAACCGAACGCAGTATCCAACCAACCGTAGAGCGACACAGTTATTCGAACACTGAAGCGGCGGTTTAACGTAACATATTTATCCAGCACCCAAACGCTCTCTATTGTCTCTCGTTCTCGCTCGGTCGCTGTCGCAGCGTCAACCGAACTGAACGACGTAAAAGCATAGCAAACATGCTGCTGGTTGAGTGAAAGAGTGAGAAGAATGTGAAGCGTGTAGTAAAGCATGAGAGTGTTTCTTTGGTTTTGTTTTGATTATTTTCAAGTTGCAACTGGTTATTTGACATATTTTTCGTGCTCTTCTGCGTCTTTCGTTATTTGCGCTGTTTTCTTTTTTTTTTCAAGTTTTTGTTTTGATTTTGTTTTCTAATTATTGTTTGTTATTTTTCGCATATGCATGGCAAATTTAAGTGGCAGTCCATTGTATTTCGTTTGAATTTCGAAATTATTTTTATTTTTTATTAGCTTCTAGCTCGTTTGCCATTACGCATCACACGGCACATATGCGTTTTCTCATCTACACATTAAAGAATACAATGTTATTGCTGTTGTTGTTATTGTTTATATAAAATGAAATTGGTTTGTAACTGAATTTCTTTTCCCATTGACTGAAACTTATTGTGCAAAGCAAAACCAGTTGCCAGGACACGTCCAAAACAAGGTCAAACTAATTACTGTTTGCTTACAAAAATAAAATACATAATGCGATGTGGCCATATGTGAACAATGGTAAATAAGGAATTTAACTCGATTTAAGTTTGTTAAAAATTTTCTAAACTTTAATTAAATATATGCTAATTAAATGCTGTTACTCTGCAATTAAAAATTTCTATGGTTCACTTTCATCAGGTTTTATGGCCAAATTTATCGCTGATAGCCTTGAAAACGAGCACCTCTTTTTTTTTCAGTCCAAGGCAACTTTAATTAACTACCACAAAACTCTACACGTGTCTGTGTAAATTTCATGCCTGCGTGTGAGTGTTATGAAAGGAATACTTAAATCGCGTGCCATGGAGGCGTATAGTTTTTTAGTTCCTATACCCATAATTCCTCTAAAAAGATAGGGTTATTTGCCTATATAGAAAAGTATGTGATAAAGTTCGTTATGTGCTGTCCTGTTGTCTGTCTTTCTATTCAAATGAATCTCAATAACCACAAGAAACTAAGTTCGTCTGTGGTTTCTTTTGGATTTTGCAGCACCCACTCATGTTTACTACATTAAAGGCTTATTTATAGTCAGGTATTGCCTACACCCACAGTCTATAACCCACAAACTACCATTTATAGTAGAATAATAAAGGTTTTGTTCTCATGGGCATTTCCACATACATTGCTAGAGTTTATAATTTTAAATATTTTGTTCTTTCGAAAAATTTTATCAAAACCGATTTGTTAAACACGAAATTTATCAAGAAACATTTGAAAGATATTTAATTTAAAGATAACTGTTTATATACTGTATATACAATATTGTTTAGTTTATTAATTCTTTATTTTTTTTGGTCTAATGGAAACATATGTAAGTTTTATGACTATTCTGTAAGCTGTCCATAAAGCCACATAAAACACATGAACGCTCATGTTTAACATTTCCGACAAAACAAATATTATTTTTGCGATTTCCTAAATGGAGAGTTCAAAGCGAATTATCACAGATGTATAAACAAAGATGTATATACTATATAGTGATTTATATATATTTACCTATGAATATTTGTAAAAGTCATATCATAGTTTTAAATTGGCGATGACGTTTGCCGTCTATGTAAATTAGTCAAAAAAAAAAAATGTTGCCAGGAATAGAAACGACGCTTTATACAATTTATTACAGTATTACAAGCCGTAGATAAAGAGAGTTATAAATTATAGTTTTAGACAAGACAAATAAATAATAGATAGGTAATTAATCAGAGTGGAGTGTTTAGGCGTTGATGCTGAAGGACATAAGCCGCTCTGACGCAATCAACGTTTTAAGCTTGAAACAACACGGCGTATACTTAATATTTAGTTATGTACAGCAAACATGCTTTGTATAACTCATATAGAGTTTACTCAATATAGAATGAGTATGACATTCATTTAGTTTTTTGTTAACTTTAATTATTACTTACATTCACAGCGCAATATGTCACGTTGTGCATCCTTGGTTAACATTTGGAGGCTTTCACCAAAATGTCGTATCCTTTGTGGCGTTGCTTTCATTGTATTTACATCCATCTAATTACTTTCAACTCACATATATCTACTACAGCTAATAGCCATTTTATTACTAACTACTGTGTGCATTGCTCTCAGCCGTAATTTGCCTACTAAATAATGCAAACAATTAGCAAAATGGCTAAGCAAAAACTTAACACTTGAGTACGCATTGTGTATTGCTTTATAAGTTTTGTGAGTAACGAATGTTGACTCCAATCAAGCAAAGATTATAAATTTTTGTTTTTTTTAGAATCCAAAGATTCCAATTGAAAGCAAGAGCCCGTACGAAATTGACGTACAAACAATACGAATGCTCGACGAGAACTGTGTGTGCAGACCAAGAAGCGGGACAAGCGACGACTAGTTGTTTGCCTTTATGTGTGTCAATCGGTGTGTGTTTGTGTGTGTGTGTGTGTGTATATGTATGAGTGTACGGAAAATTCTAATTTGGTGGCGTCACTTGCCGGTGGTAAAAAAAAAAAAAAAAAATAGTAAGCATAGATCCCAGCCAGGCAGACAGCCAGATACTCAGTCTGTCTACAATCACTTGGCAGGGCAGCTGACTGCAGGGTGTGTGAGTCTATGCTTAAGTGTATATGTATGTGTTTTAGCCAAAAGTCACCCTTAATTGAAGGTCCTGCACGCATTGATGCCAATGACCGACCCAGTCAGCGTTTTGGGACACCCTAATGGATGTCAGTCGAGGAAACCCACTTGCAATCGCGTGCACAGCACAGCTAACTGTTAATTAGTATTATACTATTCGTACTTGTATTATCCAACATTTTAACACCTGGTATTTGTTTAGACAATACTTTACTTTAAGCTAACATTCATAAAGGGATAAAATATAACCAGGACTACAGACAGAGCTACCGACCATATAATACATTGAAATAATATACCATTTTAAGAATAAACTGTATGGTAAGAGATTTATATTTGATTTTTATATAAAATACAAATACCGTATATAACTGTTTATATAATTGCAGGGAGTAACACGCCCACACAAAATAAATATTGAATTTGTCCGCTGGGCTAAGGTCAAGCCGTTTCTTCTACATAAAGTTGACATACGCAGGACAATGACCGATTTATAGCTCACTGTGGAAAAAAGTATATATATATACTTTTTTCCAATACAATATTTTATCTATGCATTCTTGAAATTAACATGTTTTGAATTTATAGTTTAATTTAATTAAATTAAACTATTACACAATCATCAACAATTTTACACATCGGCGCAGTAGCCAGTGAATTCGTTCAGTGTCAGAATTGCACGACGATCAAGGTTTGTGTCTTTGCTTAAATTGTAATTACACTGAAAAGGGAATAAACAAATGGCGGCATATGTTGACAGAGCGCTTAATATACAAGGAAAGCACGCTAGTGCCATTGTCTCTCTCACTCTCAACGTTTAACATATTCTGCATATTGGAATTATACAAATGGCATCCATTATATGTGTGATTGTATGTGTAGAAACAAACAATACAACTACTACCACAACGATTATTGAATACAACACGCGAAGGCTAAAAACATATCGTTAAAGATAATTCTATATTTAGACAAAGGTTTTTATTTTTTTTTTCAAATATCCTTCATCCTTAAAAAAGCTTTAAAAATACGAAAAATATTATAGTCTTTAAATTGAATTGCATTTATTTTTTTTGTGAAAAATACTCGATTCTTTTTGTTGTTTTCTTCTTAAATAAATAAGTTAGTATAAATATTGTATAATATGTGTACCTTTGCGTTAGTTACAAAAATTTGTAGTTTTTACTTATTTTATTTTTAACTAAATATTTATTACATTTTTTTACACAAAAAAAAAATAAACTTATGCATATAGATAATTACTAAAAAATATATATTTAATATTGGTGTTTCGATTTCAATTTATTTCTTTTTTGTTTCTCTTTTAAATTAGACTAAAAATTGCATTAAAACATTTGTGCAACAAAAACGTATTGCAATCAACCTTTTTAACTTGCTTTTAATTTTTAAAGGAGTATAAAATAAATACAAAATTAACGTATATATTATAATACATGTACATAAAAATATATATACAATAATATATATATTTAAATTTGAACAATTTATTGAAATTATACGCCGAACAACATATATAAATATTTTATACTGGTATAAAAAGTGCTCGCATTTTACTTAAATGATTAAATGATTTAACAATTTAAATTTTCATTTCAATTTATAATTTTTACATATTTAATTTAAACCCGATTTTCTCAATTTGAACAAATGTTGATTGTTGTTGTATGTATATATAAATTATTAATTGTTATATACTTTAAATATATAGTAGATCGAACTTTAGGCACCAAATTGCCAGCGATTGCTCTTAATTTCAAATATTATTATTATTATTTTTTTTTTATTAATTACTAACTAGATTGTCTATACATAGAGCTCAATTATATAATACTATTAGTAAGTTTCTTTTTGCTTATATACTAAATATATATTAATTAGATATCAGAATCTTTAAAAAATGTTTAAAAATGATTTTGATTTTTGATTACTTTTACTGTTTACTTTGTTCCTTATCAACACTTAAAAACGAATTCTATGAACTTGTTTTCTGCCAAGAATAAAATAAAATAAAAAACAAACTTAAGCATAATTACATATTTATATATATATATATAGATAAATATGTATAATTTTAACAATTTAACAACAATTCCTAGGGATTCGTTGGATTATAGAGAGAGATATTCTAGTTAATAAAAGCATCTGAAGTACATAACATAAAAATTATAGCCAATTATATATATATATATAAATATAGAAATAATAATAAAGCTCAAGCTTGATAAATATTATAAAATTAGATAAAATAATGGGATTAATTTAGTATTAGATTTTTTAGATAAGATATTAGATATTTAGTGGACGTAACATGGAATTGCATTCAAATTGAACAAAGCTCATTAATTAATACATTTAAATTTCTCCCTTAACTAAAATGCAATGCGATATTCAGTTTGGACATTGGAATTGTGGCAAATAAATAATATTAATAATAGTAGTAATAATAAGAATTAGAATGAGTTAAATACATTGAAATAGTTAGACTAAATTAGCATCGATAATTGAATAAATTATTAAGAAATAAAAATATAAACATAACAGGAAACATATTTTGTTTTTTTCCAATACTATTTTCAATTTCAATAGAACTCTGCAACGTTGCTTGGTTGAGTTGAGTCCAAGCCTGATGCACGATGCAGCCTGACTCTGTGTTGAGTGTTAGCATACAGACTGATGAGGAGTAAGGGGGTGGAGTAGGAGGGAATGAGTACAGTTAAAAGTGTTTAGGAATAGTATTTAGTAGTTGCTGTATTATCCACGGCCAATGGGAGAAGATTGGCCGACAATTGGTCTATTTGATACGTCTCAGGGGCAGTGTCGGACTTTCTGGTGGTGTGTCACCGCCAACGCTGCCACCAGTACTGCTGCCACCCACAGCAATATGCTGTAGGGAGTGCTTTTTGGTAACAGTCTTGAATGGTGCACTTAGTTTACGTGGACCACGTGGCGATGCTGAGGTTATGCTGCTGCTGCTATTCGTATTGGCCTCCATGGCCGCAGTTGAGCCAGCTGATATGGATGGCGCTATGCCAAGTGTTGGTGTTGCATCAATGGATGCCTGCACCCAACCTGAAACACACATAGATTGATTAGCCAAAAGTTTACAAGGATTCAATGCTAAACTAACCCTTAACAGAGGCGCGATTGTGATCAATCAAGGCAGCAGCAAGTGGCGCCCCAGCGCTGCTGGCATTGGATTCACGTAATGTGCCCAGCGTTGTCAATGGCATTGGATTGTAGATGCGACTGGCAAAGTCCTCGAATGTTGTGCTCTCCTTGTACCGCGATGAGACACTGTCCAGCGAACGATTCCGTTCCTCATAACTAAAAGAATTAAATACGGAAAAGTTAGTTCAAGTTTGAAGCAGTTGCAGAGCAACAGCATCAACACTTACAATTGCTGAAAGAGCGGCAAGGCGGCACGCTTGGTGCGACTGGCATTGATGGCCGTGGCACGTATAAGAGTTGCCAGGCAGGCGCCACTGACAACACTCTCATTGGCAAGTGGCCCAAACCAAGGAACCTCCGGCTTACGATTGACGGTAACACGAAACAGGCCATTGCGCAAAGGATAAACCACGATGAGCACATCACAGAACTCCGTGGGTAATATGTCGCGTCTATAGTCACGATGATGTTCACTCCAGACAATGTGCACCTCATCATTGCCCAAATGCCGTGTCTTCAGAAGCATAGCCTCTGATGAATCTGAGGGCATGCGCGTAGCCACGTGGTAAACAACCTCCAGAAAGGGTGTGGCATAATATGGAGCCGTTGCACCACAACCTGTACGCGGCAGACCACCAAGAAAACCATTGTGTGTCTCCAACTCAATCTCCCAGCCAAGCGCTGAGACAAACATTTCATATGTGCTGCTGCCGCTTGTATTCCTTAGGATACTCGTCTTATCCTCCTGCCCAGCGGCCACATAGATGACAGCCATCTTGTGCGTTTCGCGGCATTTCTGTTGATCCACATTTCGCAGCTCACGTAGCAGCTTCTCACTGCGTTGCAGCAGATGTGTGCGTGAACGTCGCTCCCAGCCGGCCAGGCCGAGATGGGCAAAGAGTAGGCGACAATATTGGAATTGTGTCTCCACGCGAATGGGCAGACTGCCGGCACCCGTAAACGAATCATAAGATGCAGAAGCGCTGTGCAGCGAACGTTGATCCGGCTGGAGTAAGGAAGAATTCGAAGCAGCATGACGCATAGCGGGCATTGCATTTTGTAGCGTCTGTGTCACATACTCCTGCTCCTGGGCGCGCTGGTTAAGTATGACGGAGATGGCTTGTGCCTCCTGTGTGCTGCTCAAGGGACTGCAGCAGGGTGCGTTTAGCTCCGAGACAGTTGGTGGCACACATTCCGGACTGGTGTGTCCAATATACGCTAGCATATCATCCAGCTGGTCCAGATCTGGAGCTATATCTTTAGCCAAAGGCAGTTCTCCCGCTGGTCGATGACGCAGCGTATGACGTGGCATCTGTATCTCGTGTGTAACCATAGAATCCATGGGTTGATAGCTCTTAAGATGCCTGGCCGGGCCATCATAGCGCTCCGAACTATATGGAACTTGAGCTGCTGCTGGCAAGACTTCAGCCTTGCGTGGCTCCGAGTACAATATTGAAGCATCCCAGCAGGTCTTTCCATTAAGATCACGCATGAGCACACGCACCTGCTTCTCGGCGGTAACCAGGCCAGCGGTGATGCCACCACCAGGTAACTTCAATGTGGGCAGCTCTATGAAACTGGCCACCAAACCTGTGTTAAGCATAAAGAGCTGCAGATTCTGTGCATTGACCACAGAGGGAAGTTCAACGGAATCTCTTCGCTCCAGCTGATTGCCAATGCCACTGGCAGTGCAATGGATGTCATCCTGTTCCTCCACCATAGAGCTTAAACGTGAGGCACCAATGCCCATGGGGAAGTGACCCAAATGTGTGACAAGATGCATAGCCACCGCTCGGGCACATAAACGTATAGCCGAGATGCAAGCTTGTATGGTTTCAGCTGTTTGATAACTGGATTCCGGTAGACGTCCATCGCCCTGCAGATCATCGCTGGCAATGTGCATATCGAAGTCATCATCGGCTGTTAGCTTGACACGTTCATGGCGTGGTGCACCTGAGGCAACCTGCAACAGCACACGCAACACTTGCAACACCAACGTGTCGCCTAGTTCGTTTTGCGGAGCCAGCATCAGAGCAACAGGAATGGCCATGCAGAACTCGCCCAGGCAAAGCATCAGCGATGTAAGTACTACTTTATCCGCATCCTTGGGCTTGGTTACACTCTGTATTTCTAGAGCTTTGCACAGAGCTGTGATGATCAGGTGCGGCACACGCTCAATGGAAGCCAGTTGACGTCCACGTTCGGCGCACAGTTTAAGTGCATCCACAGCGATAACGGCGATGGTGTGATGCTTGAATTGTAGTGCTTGGAGCAGCACCTGGAGTACCTCGCGTATGCGTGGATGGAAGCTGATGCCTGCTGTCGAATCTTTAGGCAACAAGATGTCCTTGGGATGCGGCACTGCCTGCTGGAATTGTCCACGTTCCGTACAGTTACGTGCAGGTTGCGAGAGATGTAACAGCAGCCACTGACCCAGCTGACAGAGCGCAATGCAACGTGCTTTGGCAGAAGGTTCTCGCCGAGCACAACGCAGCATTATGTTAAGTATATGATCCTGTAGATCGGGACACTCCATCAGCTCAAACTGCTGTGCTGTTGGCTGCAGCACGGGACGTGGCAGCAGCGTGGGCGGATAGGAAAGCAGCGAACCAAGTAGAGCAGCCACCTCGGCGCGTGGAGTGCTGCGTGTCACCTCCAAGGAGGTAAGCAATATGGCGCTAGCATGCACCAGATCCAGCAGCAGCAGTGTGTGTCCCGGCAGCAATAAGCTGAGCATACGTGGCCCCTCCAGATGCTTCATAATGGCATAAACAAGATCACGATCCTCGCCAGTAAGCAGCTGATGCAGCGCATGATACAACAGTGGCAACTGTTGCATGCCCACCGCGCCCTGAAGCGTTAGTGCGCAGAGCAGTTGTAGCGCCCACAGCTTACCCTTCTTGAAGGAGCGATCCAGCGTCAAGGCGCCATAGCACCAAGGTGCCACAATGCTAATCGGAGGCACAAGCGCTGGCGGTGGCGGCGTGCTTTGATTATCCGTTGTGATGCCCTGATTCTGCTTGATCTTGATCAGATTCTGTGTCATCTCCAGCAAATGCTTGAAGACCTGCGCGTGTAGCTCAGATTTGGGTATGCGATTCACATCTCCCAAGGCACCCAGCATGCGTTTCCACATGATAGAAGTGGAGTCAGGTAGCCAGCCAGTTGCCGTGCCGCCTAGCATAATGGAGCGGCGTTCAGAGCTGTAGCTGCCGCCGCCAAAGCTGCCAGAATTGTTATCCTCCAGGCTGCCAGTATCGGCGGAAAGCACATCAATGTGCAGCTGTGCATCCTTAATGGAGCTACCTTCAATGCCGCTACTGGCAGTAGGAGATGGACTGCGCGAGCCAGCGCCACTCTGATTGTCCTCCACCATAAATGCTTCCACGTCATCGATGCCCTGTTGTGAGCCACGACGTCTGCGAGTCTTACGTATGGGCGCCAGGGAATCCAAGGACATGGCACGGCGCATATCCTGTGTGCTGCTCGGAGCATTTAATGCTTGCTCCAGGCAGGCACCTATGGTAACTGGAGCATCATGCTTAGGCACCTCTGCATGCCGTCGTTGTATGCGGGAATTGCGTACCGCAGAGGCTAAGCTGCCCTCGGAGTAGCTGCGGCTCAGCATGGGAGTGAGGGGCACAGGTCGCGCACCTTGTACCGTACCACCTTGTGACTGTGAATGCTGATGATGTCTCCGATTGACGGGATGCAACAATGGAGCTTGGCTATTGTTACCCGAATTCTGCGAGTTCTCATCGGAGCGGCTGCTGTTGGATTCAGCGATGCTTTCACGCTGGATATTAGTTGAAGTAGTGACACTGGTGCTAACACTGCCAGATCCTTGCCAGACACTGCCAATGCGTCGACGCTTGCCACGCGTCTCCGAGACACGATCCAATGGTAAATCCAACAGATTTATACCATATGTATATCTGGAGAAGACCCGTGTTAATGTCTGTATAGTTTTATTCCACTCAACGATGAGCTCCTCGCGATGTGTGAGGGATTGCAGCACTGTCAGGAACTTCTCCCAGAGCACCACATTCACCGGCACATTGGTGTGTGCTCGTATCCAGGTAACGATTAATGTTTGAAAGATAGCCGAGCCAAGTATACCGCCTAGATTGGCGCTTTTCGCACCGCTGGGCGGTGGATTCTGATGCAGCACAACCGATGTTACCTGCAGCAGCACCAATAGCAGCTGCTCCCATGTGCGTGACTCCATGCGCGTGTTCATAACCATTGTACGATAGACATTGAGCACCTTCTTGCAAATCTCAGTTTGTTCCTGCAGCGGTGTGGATCGATAATCTCGTGAACGTGTGGGAAAACATATGTTCAGATTGGCTGTGTTCACCAGGAATACATTTGCTGCATTGGTCACAAAGACCTGAAGCACATTCTGCATGCCTGCACGCACCACCTGCTGCTGCTCCTTGTTGCCTTGTATAGCTCCAACATAGGAAGGCGTACGCAGACGCTGGCTACGCGGTGTACCACCAGCATTGGAGTGTGTCGTTGGAGGTAGGCCAGTATGCTCATCATTTGGTTCCAATAAAAACGGTGGCAGTGTGCTGCCCGTCATCCAATCTCTATAAACCGCAATTGCTGTACGTATTGCCTCAATTTGTGCCTTGGATGTGAAGTTCAATAGAAACGCCTGGCGATACACTTCGTGCACAAAGTTGATATTCTCCCGGCTCACATAGAACACATCACGCACAATGAGACCCTGTTGATAGCCCAAAAGACGCGCATGATCCACGCCCTCAATCTGCAGTGCACAGTCCAGCCGATGACTGAGTAGACGCTCATGTGTGAAACGTGATACCCAATTGATAAGCACCACAACACAAGACGCCATCACCTCCTCCTTTTTGTGTATTGAACGCATCACAGGCAACTCTAAGCGTGGATTATATATAGATGTCGTTGCATCAAAACTGGGAGAGAATACTGGCAGAAAGACTTCCTTAAACCGCTGCAGCAGGAAAGCAAAAGCTTTGTGATCCTTCTGTGCTCGATTATCTCGCCAACGCAAACAGGCGGCCGTTTGTACCATGCTATTTAGTAGAATCTCAAGGCCATCGCGTGGATCTGGGGGCGCTGATTTCTCGCTGGATGAAGGTGGCAGCAGGGCAACCACCTCAGAGCTTTGCACAGGATGTGAGAAGGCATTGTCATGGAATACAGACGCCATACCGCCATCTGCTCTCATATTCGGATGTGTCAGAAAATCCGTAGCACTGAATTCCGTATCCGGACCAACAACACCCTTTTGCGGCACAATGAGACCTGGTATCAGATCTGCATACATGGCATGTACATATCCTGGCGCATTCTCACCCAACGTCTGGTACCAGAGCAGGAAGTATCTGCAAATAGTCAGAGATTTAGTAATGGACAAAACAAAGAGTAAAATATTATCAGCCACTTACTTGACACCTTCTCGTCTCAGCTTGGGTGAATTGCCCAAATGTAAGAGCTTGGCCATGATGCGACTGAGTGAATGACATTGCCAGCGTCGCGCCAATAGCTCCGGCAGCAGGCAGAGTATCTTTTCCAGCAGCCATAGCGAACCATCCAATTCCTCCCGATGCGCCTTATGCACTAAGACAAATCGAAACATTTATGCATTAAAATCATAATCTTGGCCAGAAATCATAAAAAAGGGTAATCAGAAAAGGGCAAGCAAACTAAATAGTAACAATAACCTAACATGCTAATGATGTGGACAACACAATGATGATAATGATGATGATGATGGCTGGCTCTAATCCAGTTTGCACTTTCACCAAGAACTACTTTAAGTTTAACTATAGAATAACTGGAATAAATCTGAAAAATGCAGAAGAATTCTAACAATTTTCACTTTTGCCCAGATGAGACGCAAGGGGCAAGGAGTCGCTGGTATGAAATGCCCAAATATGGTAAGAAAACAGGCTAAGAGAGAGAGAGAGAGAGAGAGGCATAGAGCGGCGGAGTACGAGCGAGCGTAATAGAGATGCACAATGATGACATATTGACTGGATAATAGCTAGCTATTCAGCCTTTGATGAATGGTCTGCTTAGTCACAGCCATTAAATACGATTTTTATATCAATGCAATGCCAGTTTAATGAATAATGAATAACTCAATAAGTGAATAGAAAACCGCACAAAGAAACTTACCAATATGAAACGGAAGTTCTGCCAGTAAAAGGTATACAAAAGAGTGTGGGCAAAAAAATATATAGAATATAGGAATTGAATTTAAGATATTGCATATTTAAATTATAATAATAATAATAATAAAAATAAACAAAATAAAAACAAACTAATAAAATTTAATAAGCCAAAACATTGAAAACAAAAAAAAAAAAACCTTTGTAAAATATATTTAAAAAAAAAATGTATATTTGTTTTCTTAATTGGTTTGAATAAGATAAGAAAAAATTAGGACAGGCACAACAAAGAAAATAATAATAAAAAATAAAAAACTAAAGAGAAAATGAAATTTCTATGAGATATACTTATGTATATATATATATATTTGTATGTGTGTATATTTTAATTACCTTTTTGCTTGAGATTTGCTTCGGCCTGTATAAAGGTGTCATAGAGTATAAAGTAGACATGACTATAGTTAGTCTCGAACAACGACTTTGACTCCTCATAATCGACATTATCTGAAAATAATCGTAAAAAGATTTCAAAATTAGTTTTCAAGTAACTCAAAAAAAACAAAACCTTTTGCTCATATTCCCATCGCAATGGAACAACAACGACAGGTGGTTGCCGTGGATGATGATGCAATGGCAATAACATGATTGATATACAAATAACTGTATGCAAGTGCGACGATAACGGTATATTTATATGGGTATGTAATATGGGTAGTATTGAAAGTAATATATGACGAATGGATAAAGAGGCAAAAGAAACAACAACAACAACAACAATAACAACAAAAACCGCAGATGGAACGCAGTTCAGCGGGTTCAGAAAATGCGTTGAAAATCAACATTGGATGAATCAATGTGCCAATAAGTAGTAGGCTAGAGAGGGTTTGGGGGAAAGGGTAGTATTGGGGACCGGCATTGCTGTCATCAGCGAAACGCTGCAAAACAAAAGAAAGCTAAACGTTGAGAGAAAAGAGTAGGCCAAGAAACCTTTTCAAACTGGTTTCATAGAAGGCCAAACGAAACGAAACAACAAAAAATAAACGAAAAAAAAAAAAGAAAAAAGCGGCAACCAAATGCGACTCTGACTGCTGATAAAGTTACAAACAATTGGTTAAAAAAGAACAAGCATAGTATTTATGTATGTAGGTATGTATGCATGTATGTGTGCGTGTGTAGCACAAAATGCGTGTAATTTGCTAACAACAACAACAACAAAAATGAGAACAAGAAGAACAACAATGAAGCTAAAGCACCTGTAGGGATTGCTGCTTTGCCCCGTGTTGGGTGGCTTTAAATTTACTTCGTTCAATGACACAAAAAGAAAGTTACACACGAATATACAACTTTACATTGAACTGTGTTTGTGTGTGTGTGTGTGTGAGTGCATTGTACATTTGTATGCATTTTATTGGTGTTGAAAATTGTAGCAACAATATTACCACCTAACCAGTGCAGCCCAATTGTTCTTTAACACGCTAAATTTAGCTTTTGCTTTTAAGCTTTTGCGTTGTAAATAAATATAAATATATTCATATAATATAAGGAAAAAATATATATTTATATATATATATATATCTATATATTATACACGCTTCACGTAACGCAGAGGCAACGTTACTACTTCCGTTAGCTAATAAAATTTATTGTTTAATATACAAAATGATATTAAATTTTTCATTATGAATAAACAGTTTTAGTTTAAAAATTGTGCCTGCTTATCGACATACTATTTTTGGTGTCCCTAACTTTTATGGACAATGCCAGACAGGCATATCTCAACACATGGCAAAACTCTTAATAATTTTCAAAAGTATCTAAATATATATATATGTGTGTGTGTGTAATTTATAAAGATGAAAAGGCAACAAAAGACAACAATTATAGAACTACATTATACAGTATTCTATTAAAGATTGATTTAAGATTTTTATATTGTAAATTTTATATCTCAAATACAGATTTAGCTTTTATTTTTCTTTTAGCGAAAAACAGTATTAGCTTTTTTACTGTTTAAGCGCTGGCAGCACTGCATTCGGCCAGCCAGTTGCCGTCAGTTGGTTAGCTCCGTAATTATTGTGCCGCGTTTATCATTTGACGTTTTTCACACATTGTGCGCTCTGTGCATGTGTATTTGTACATATACAGATATTCAAATTTATGTGTGTGTGTGTGTGTTTCTACTTTGCATAAATTATTGTTGATGCCATTTGTTGAGATATGCTTTTTTTTTCGTATGTACTATTACTATGAGTTAGTGTGTGTGTGTGTGTGTGTGTGTGTTTATGTATGTGGCTGTGTGCGTGCTTGTATAGTTTTTGTTGTCGTTCTTCTACAGGAAATAGCATTAACCGCTGTAGGTAGGCCGTAGCTTTATAACCAACATTTTGTTGTTCACATACGAAATTGGTTCGTTTATATGGCAACGGTAGGTGGTAACGTCCACATCTAAACGCCCACCTGCCCCAGTCAAGGTAAATAGCAATAATAATGTATATATAAATATATAATATGAAAGCAACCAGTTTTGTTATGTTTGCATAGTGTTTTGTATCTTTTCGTTGTTTTTTTTATTATTAAAAAAAAATAATAATAATAATTGACACAAGTGTGTGTGTGAGATGATGATGATGGTCAAGTACATTACCTAATATTGTGCGCAGGTGTCGCAGGCGGGAGGCGGAATCCTTCTTGCAATCTTGCAGCTTGGCTGTCGACTTTTTAACATCGGCGTGCGATTTTTTAGTAAACATTTTGAACTTTGTTTTTTTTTTTTTACTTATACTTAATATTTGCACACAAACAACATTCTTAGATACTAAGTGATTTCTTTTTCCTAAATTTTTTTTTAATTTTCGTTGCTAAACAACATAAATAAATTGCATACACAAACACGCACAGACACACTCGCAAACACTGTGTATACTTTCTTTTCTTTTATTTCTTTTTTGTGTATTTTTTTCGCACTTTGTCCAGTGGAGCACCAGAGAGACCCACAGTGAAATTATTAGCAACGCCCGCCCGACCAGCTAGCTAGCAAAACCATCCGTCCGACCACAGCCAACAACCGAAGCTGACGTTGCCTCTGGGTGCGCTGCTGCTGCTGCCTTTCGCAGTTCGTTGTAAATTTTTGCTTTTATTTCATGTCGTTTTCGCTCTCGGAGCACCCACTCGGAGCACATAGTCGCGCAATTGCCAGTGCATTGCTATTAATTATAGTTAAATCAGGCGTTGCACTACACATTATAAAACACTTTTTATTGTAGCTCGAACATGGGTGAGCTGGTTTTATTTAACATTTTTTACCAAGTAAAATTCATCTGCGACGCGTTTGTGGACTAAAAAAATTTTGGCCAATCAACCAGGTGGAATGTTATTTAACAGTGGTTATAACATAACATAACATTTATGGTAGTTGAAAATAACATAAATTTATTATATACAAAATCATATGCATGTAACAGAAACACCTAATATTAAATATCTAAAAATGTATATTTATATTATTATATTTAAACCTAAATTATTTAAATGAAAACAGATTCAAACAACTATTTATACAGATAAGCTATCGATATATTATATCTAATGCGTTCGAGGGTTTAAAAAAAGTACTATCGATATTTTATTATATATTCTACTTGTTGTTGTATCCGATAGGACTGAGCGCAATTTTATGCTGGTAGGTGGCACAATCTATTATTATTTGAACGTGTTACAACGGTATAAAAAACTTATTAATTTAAATAAATGAATCAAGGCAATAAAATATATCTAATACAACTCATATTTTTCAAACCAGTTGGGCAACCCTTTTCTAATTGTCATTTCCAATGATTGTCATTTTAAAATGGTTAAACATGATTTGCAGTTTTGAACCAGTGCTCAAACTTATCACAAGTACTTCCAAATAAAATTTAAAGTTAAGCGGAAAATATTATAGCAAAATGGCATCAAGTACACGTCCCCCAATGGATGAGGAACGTAAAACTGCTTTAACCAATTACCGCACTAAACTTTTGGAGCATCGGGAAATTGAATCTCGTTTAAAGGCGTTGCGTGACAAGCATAAAGAATCCCAATTAATATATCAAAAATCCGAGGATGATCTTAAGGCGCTTCAAAGTGTTGGTCAAATGCTAGGCGAAGTACTCAAGCAGTTAACTCCCGACAACTTTATAGTTAAGTCTGCAAATGGACCGCGCTATGTGGTTGGCTGCAGGCGTCAATTGAACAAAACAAAACTTAAACACGGCACACGTGTAGCATTGGATATGACAACGTTGACGATTATGCGGCAACTGCCTCGTGAAGTGGATCCATTGGTGTACAATATGTCACACGAAGATCCTGGCAATATTGACTACACTGCAATTGGTGGGCTCGGAGATCAGATACGTGAACTACGTGAAGTAATAGAGCTGCCATTGTTGAATCCAGACTTGTTTATACGTGTTGGCATCAATCCGCCCAAGGGCTGTTTGCTTTATGGCCCACCTGGCACCGGTAAAACCCTACTGGCTCGAGCTATTGCTTCTCAGCTTGATGCCAACTTTTTGAAGGTTGTGTCCTCGGCAATTGTCGATAAGTATATTGGAGAAAGTGCACGTCTTATACGTGAAATGTTCTCATACGCACGCGATCATCAACCGTGCATAATATTCATGGATGAAATAGATGCAATTGGTGGGCGACGTTTCTCTGAGGGCACCTCGGCAGATCGCGAGATTCAGCGCACACTTATGGAGCTGCTGAACCAAATGGATGGTTTTGATGCTTTGGGCCAAGTCAAGATTATAATGGCCACTAACCGTCCAGATACTCTAGATCCAGCACTAATGCGTCCTGGTCGTTTGGATCGCAAGTTAGAGATACCACTACCAAATGAAATAGCACGTTTAGAAATCCTTAAGATTCATGCAGCACCACTAGCTAAACGGGGTGACATTGACTATGAAGCCGTTGTAAAACTTTCTGATATGTTCAATGGTGCCGATTTGCGTAACATCTGTACAGAAGCTGGTCTATTTGCACTACGCGAAGACAGAGAGTATGTAGTCCACGAGGATTTTATGAAGGCAGTGCGTAAAACTGCTGACAATAAGAAGCTGGAGACCAAATTGGACTACAAACCTATTTGATAGCCGCCTGAAATTAACTTTTAATATAATATTTAATAACTAATAAACGACACACATTAAGGCCAAGTGCTTTCACTATATGAGGACTTTCAGTGTCGTAGGTTTAGTTTTTTTCTAAAGGGGCTTACTCAGTTTTATTTTACGTAGACCCACTTTCCTATGTTTTCTCCCCCTATGGCTGTTTATTGTATGATTAGACTATCCCCTGCATTGTCTACTCTCATGTCCTACAGGGATCTTATGATGAGATAAGCACGTAAACTAATTAAAAGACAATTAAATCGTTGCTAGCGTAGCTCAGTTCGATGTATTACTTAAAGCCGGCAGGACATTACATTCGCTTTACATGGACTATGCCACGTTTTCCATGGATGCGTTCCTGGACCTTAACCAGCAAAGCGGTGTTATTTTGTGTCGCCATTACCCTATTCCAGAACACGGTTTACGGTTTATTCCCGTGTCGTTATAGTTTTAAGCATAGAAAGTTAATATTCTCGAAGCCATTGGGTATTTACTGCTTCGTTGTGGCCACTTGCTTCGGTGTATTTTACGTACGGAATATATGGACAGAATATAGCGCTAATGAGATTAATCAGCGGGATGTAATTAAGATATATTGCTATATGAACGTTTGTGCTTGTATATTGAATTATGTAACCCAATGGGGTTTATTGCAAGATACTTTAAATTTTCAAAATAATTTACAACTATTCCAGACGATAAACTTCTTTAATATATCCTGTAGTGCGATACGTCGTCCTTTGTTGCTGTCATTACTCAAAACACTTGGATTTCCATTAATGTTGCAATTGACCTTAGCGATGTATTACAAGCAAAAACATCCAGAATTTAGCTGGCTAAGAACAGGAAAGACAATGTTACCTATAATTCTTGGTAACCAAATAAGCAATGGTTTCTTTGGTGCTATTCTAATAGCCAATTTGGTGCTTGTCCAGATTAATAGAGAACTGCGTGAGATTCTAATGGAGGTAAATAGATTACAAGGACCAGTAGAGATGTTACTTCAGAAGCCATACTATCGTATGCGACGATTTTGTGACTTAGCCGACCGTATGGATGAGCTTGCGTATAACTATACACAATCGACTACTTCATCCGCTGGATACTTGGAGCTAACAGCTTTTTCACTAGTTACATCAATGTCGATTTGTTTAATAATTACGACACACGGATTTTACACACAGTATCAAGCGTTTGCTGATTACACAATGCTTGAAGAATCCTATGATGTACACCGAGCAGTGGCTCATTTAGTGTTAGTCTTGATACCATTTTTTGAAATCTTTTTTTTAGCGCGCGTTTGTCAGGAAGTACTGGATGAAGTGAGTGATTTAAGTTTCTTAAATAATACAAAGTTCTATTATTTTGTACTTGTAAACAGGCCAAAGAAACTGGTAATTTATTGCAACGGTTCAACTTGGAGCATGCTGATGTGCGGTTTAAGCAGGTTGTTGTCGCATTCTGGTTGGAAGTGTGTACAATAAAATACAAGCTAATGCCTTTGGGCCTTCTCGAGTTGGATGGTTCGATGACAAACAAAATTATTACTACAGTCTCTGGATTTTTATTGTTTCTTATACAGAACGATCTAACGCTCAGATTTTCACTTAAATAATGTTATGTATTCACTTTCAAATTATAGCCGATTCAATTATTGTGGTGGTCGGCTGATTAATGTTAGAGCCACACGGTAAATAAATGCAATTAGCAGTGATACTAATACGTTACAGTACTCAGCTTGAATGTTAAAAGTATTGAAATACCTGATATGGCTTTGCTAATAATAATTTAACATTTTATATTATAAAGCTATACTTTAATATAATTACTAACAGCTATAGATTATTTTTACAATCATAAAAATATTAATCATAATTAATCATAAATTATTATTATATGAGCATAAACCAATCGAAATGTGTAACGGACACAACGCAAAATGCATCTATCTGTTATTAACATTTCCAAAAAGTGTTAAATTACATTGTTGTTTTCTACCAGCTGATTGTAACTACAAGAGGCAAAATAGAGTGCAAAAATGTTTGTGTTTGCTAGTTATTTATAAAATTAAGTTAAAATAAGTTAAAAGTTAAAAAAATGGTACGAATAACATGGCGTATTAACTCCATACAGAATCTGCTGTAAGTTAAGGGTGGTTTTTTAATATTAATTATATTACTAACTCGATTAAATGTCCGGCAGCTCAATTTTGTTTACGCGATGGTACTATATGAAGCATTGCTGGCAATCGCTTACATATAATGAACATCTTAACTCATCCTATGCTACAGAGGTGTGCTTGACACCTATCTTGTGGATCGTGGACAATTATACACATTGTCTTGGCCCAGTAAATAAACCCTTTTAATTTAACTTACAGGAAAAGGATTTGTCATACCTTTCTCCGTTTTATTTTAGTTCTTCGTTGTGGGTGTAGCCGCTTTGACCACTGCCGTAGTTAGTATTGCCTATTGGATTGGCTTCCCCTTTTGGTGGGCGAAGAGTCAGATGATAACCATAATGCTACTTATATTTGGCAACTGGTTACTTATAAACATTATATTCCACTATGTTATGGCTGTGAAAACCCCCGCTGGCTATCCTCCAAAAGGCATTTCCCATGTGGAGGCTGTAAGTATGTGCGCTAAATGTATTTCACCAAAGCCGCCACGCACACATCATTGTTCCGTATGTAATCGTTGTATATTAAAAATGGATCACCATTGTCGTAAGTAAATGCATAAACCTAACTTCCATTTGGCTATCGAAAATATGTTTTCTTCTGTAGCTTGGCTGAATAACTGTGTTGGATATGGCAATCACCGATACTTCTTCTTATATATGTTATACACAACGATTGGTTGTCTGTTTCTGATAATCGCTGGCTTGGAAATTGGTTACAAATATCTGTGGCTAGATCACAGCGAACCGTGGACAGAGTCGGAGCCTCTGGAAGGTCACCCAGTAAAATTTAATTTGAGTGGACATGCCATAGCTGTTGTAGGTCTATTTACTCAATATAAATATTTGAACAGTACTCTCATATCAATGTATATTACAGACACACCCAAACGAGTATGATGATGTATTGATGCCACAAGCTGTACATTATCTACCGGTACCAACAGTAGACGCAGATACCTCATCAGCCATACGACGACGTGCCTTATGGTTTATGGCCTTCACAAACGTTGCTGTGGTCATTGCACTTGGCAGTCTATGTACTTGGCACGCAAAACTAATAACACGCGGCGAGACAAGTGTGGAAGCTCATATTAACGAGGCAGAACAAAAACGTTATCTGCAGCAAAATCGCATTTACATTAATCCTTATAATTTCGGTAGCAAAAAGAACTGGAAACTGTTTCTGGGACTCGTGCGTGGCAGGTAAATATGCCACACTGCAACAGAGTATTTTTATTGCTTTAACTTACCTGCTGTAATTACAGATCCTTTTGGCGCACTGTGCTGCTCCCTTCCTGGCATCGTCCTGAGGGTAATGGACTTAGTTTTCACAATGTTCACGATGCACCCTTTGAAGATGAATGGCCGTAGGATTTTAGTTTCTGTGATGCCAAACGCTCAATTAAGTAGTCAACTCTCTAGTCTAAGAATATATTGCAATGATCTTTAAATTATTCCAAGTCTGTTGTCATAGAGATGATGGCACAGACATAGACATAGACATAATATAATATAATACTTTCCTAATAAACAAGACTAGCACAATAAGTTATACATTGACCTGTTGACTGGGAGCGTTGCTAGGAAGCCGTGTGCCGGTATGGCAACTTGTTGCCAGGACGCTTTATTGGTTTTGTCGATACAAATAATTGTACAAAAGGATATCAAAACTGAATATAATATAAAAAGTCAACGATGTCTAAAGCTTCTGGATCTGAGGATGAGCCATTGGTGCCAGAAGATTTTGATGATGATTTCTACAAAGAACTCACAGAGAAGATACCTGAGGTGAGGCAAGGAATCTTACGTTCGTTATGGTATAGATACAAAATTGTATTTAATAGGCAACCAAGGCGCTGCGGCAAAAGGATACTCCAAATAATGCAGACAATGTGCAGCGACTGCTTATCTGTGGCACGCGGTATAAAAATGATTTGCGTATGTCAGAAGGACGAGCTGAGGAGCTGCGTGAGCAGATAGCAGCGCTTGAGGAACGTTTGGAAAATGCGGCACGTGTGAGTAAAATGGATATGTCAACCATTGAGGAGCTGCGTGGAGTTATAGGTGAATTACTTAGCACAAGGATCGTTACTTTTTCTAACGAATATTTTATTAGAGGGTGCCTGGAAACAAAAGGATGCGGCACAAATACGTGAACAGTCCGCACAGGACGAAGTGCTGAGACTTCGCCAGAAACTGGAATCCTCAGAGCAAATGGTGGCATTTCTAAATGAAAAGAATCAATCCCGCAGCAGCAGGCGAGATGATACCAAAGAGTGTGAGAGACTTAACGATGAAATCAAGGATCTAAATAAGCGACTGCAGATCCAACGTGTATATACAACCGAAGTGGAAGGCACCATACAAGGGTTGGAAGGCAAAAATAAGGAGCTGCTTAAGCTGCTGGATGTAAGTTAAATATAAATCATGAGTTTAAGTTTATATGCTGAGATGTAATCCCTTTAGGAAACCTCCAGCGATGCCTGTAATTTGAAACGGAAAAGCGATGCACTCGCCAAGGATCTGGCCACCATGAAGAGTGAGGAAACAAAATACTTAGAACAAATTGCACATATCAAAGCCAGCAACGAGCATTTGACCAAGGTGAAAGTGCGTCAGAATCTGCAGATACTATCGCTGAAGACAAATCTGGAGCATTTGAATACGCTGCACAATAGCACCTGTAACAAATTGGCGAAGTTAACGGTGGACATGGAGTATACTGTTCAGGAGCGGGACAAGAATAAACGTGCTTTGAATCAGCGCATTAATCTGCTGAAGGTACGCGAGGATGAGCTTATCAAACAGCGTCAGGAGAATGCCAAATTGGCCAAGTCACAAGAGACTATAGCACGCAGATATGGTGGCCTAGAGATGTCCAAACAGGAGGTGGAGCAAGAGAATATGCGGCTCAAGTAAGTACTATGTCAATACTCAACTCAACAAAGGTCTATACAAAATCTACTGTAGAACACAGTTGAGCACACAGGACAAGGAGCTGGAGTCTATGCGACGTGTGGTGCATCACTTTGAAAAGAACAATGAGAATCTTGTCAAGGAACGGGATGTGCTTAAGCGAGATTTACATGGAGAGCATCAGTCGGCGGAGAAGAGCAACGCCTTATATCAGGAGTCACAGCACGAGGTGCGTGCATTGACAGACACAGTCAGTGCTATGGATCTAAAAATAAAGAAACAGCTGGAGGAGATTAAGAAGCATAAAAAAGAGAAGACCAAGAAGATGGATGAGATACAACAATGGATTGATAAAGTCGATGTGCTGCAAAGTAAGTTTATCCATTTCCATTTCTAAGCTAAACTCTATCTTCAACACAGATGAGATACACTTAAAGGAGAACTATGAGATTGAACTGAAGCGTACCATAAGTGATCTGGAGTCTAAGTGCTCCAAGTTCCAGCAGCAACATGATGTGTTAACCAATGAACGTCAGGGCTTACAACGTTCGCTGCAAACGTCAGAGGAGGATCGGCAGAAGCTACGAGATCAATTGATCAATTTTCAAGCACTAATTGAGACACTAAAGGGCAAGATCAGCTACCGCGATGGAGAATTGAGCAAGCTGCAGCTGCAGATCGATCGTATGGAGAAGGAACGTCGTTTGTTGCGCAACGATGTGCGTCATGCTCAACTAGGACAGCAGCACACCAAAGCGGAGCTACTGGATAAGCGCAAGGAGAACGATCGACATGCCAAATCTTTACAAGAAGACGAACAACGTCTGGCACGCTTGCGCAAGGATGTTGATAATCTCATGAATGAGAAGAATGCTATAAGTGCGACATTGACTAAGCGTAATGAGGAATACGCTAGACTACAGCATAATCTGGAGAACTTACAGACGGCCTATGATCAAACAGAACGCCAGTGTACACAGTGCCAGGATGATATGCGTCTCATGGGTGTGGAGATCAAGAACTTGCGCACTGAACGCAATGTGCTACGTGCTGATCGTGAAAGTGCCGCCGATTTGCGACAGGAACTGTTGCAGTTGCAACGCCTCTTAAATCAGGAACGTATCAAGGCTCGTGCACTACAGGATGAAATGATGACTCCCATGAATGTGCACCGCTGGCGTCTACTGCGTGGCAAAGATCCAGAGAAAATGAATCTATTAGAACGTATACACATATTACGTAAACAACTTTTGGGTCAGAATGTAGCTGTAATGGAACAGGAGCGTGCTCTTAACGAGGCGCAACAACTCTATGCGGCTTTAAAAGAGTTTATGCTTAAACTACCCAGTCACAAGGTACAGGCGGAGCTCAACAGTGTCAAGGTGAGTTCAATATTAATCAGAGAGTTATCTTAAATTAAATAAAACCTGTTTATTGGTTTGATGTACTCCAATCAATGTATATACATATACATATTGTTAAATTGCAGGCCACCTTATCCGCCAAGGATCGTAAGGTAAAGGTGCTGACGGCCGAGCTGTGTGCCAGGGAGGCGGAAGAGAGAACCAATGCCTTGAAACTGGAAGAAATGCGTGGTACTCTAGCGCAAGCCAAGACACAGCTACTCGAGGAGAAACGACGCAAGCAAAAGCTTTTAGAAGAACGTCAACTCCTGGAGCAAATGCAGGCGCATTGCTACTCGGCGCCGGCACAATTGCCGCGTACCTTAGGTGCTGGCTTCAAAATGGTCAGCAGTTTGCTATAAAATGTACATTATTGAATTCAATATAAAAAGTCCTGATCACACATAAATCCTATTCACTTGTCTTTAGACCACTTGATGTCTCAATCATTGCACAGTCGTTGTATTTTTCGTCACCCAAATTAATATTAGGAATTTTCTTATTTTTGTTCAGTGTTTTCAGCAAATTTGGATTGGGACTCCTCTGGTCTTCAATTGCTTTTTGGAATTCATCGATGAGGCAATCGCGGGTCTTTAAATCGATATCGTTAATGGCTAATTCCGCCTGCATGGATTTAACTTTGCGAGTGAGATCTGTATTGATGCGCTGCTGCTTCATAAGTTGCATCTTAATGCTGGGATCAGGCATATACTTTAGATGGTCCTTAAGCGTTTTGTACAGACCCTGCGCTTCCTTGAGCTTTTCCTCCAAATTTTCACGCTCAACACCAAGCCTTATGTTCCGCTTAAGCAGCACCTGAACTTTACGTATTAGTTGATACTTGTTGGGATCCCTTCCTTGAATAACACGCCAGTGATGTATGCGATATGGATACTTCAGCTCCTCCTTGAACGCAGATACTTGCAAGCGTTCACGAATGAGCTGACGCTCAAGACGCATAATTTCCTGGCGCAAATCCGCCGTACCGGTAATAGCACGGCGCATACATTCCTTGGACATCTGCAGATTTGTAATTTCCGCCTTCAGCAGACGTATATCATCAATCCTTTGATTATATTGTTTAGTGCCGCGTGTAAGAGCCAGATGCATCATTGATAGCTTCTCCCTTTGCAAGACCACTTCACCATTGCGTCGCACCATTTGATGAGCTACCAATATCTTTTCCTTAGTAGTCTCATCCAGCTTGCATGAGAGTTGCTTAAAGCGTTTATCATCATCTTCGATTGTATGCTGTAGCTGTTCATTACGCATCCTCTCCTCATGAATTTCGACCCGCATGCGTTCCAATTGTCGCTCTTTGGCATGAACTTCAGTCTGCTTATGTTTTACGGTGGTATTCAAATGATTAATTTGATTCTTAAGTAAAGTTATATCCTTTTCATTCATGGCCACCAAATTGGATAATTGATTGATTTGAACAGATAACTTTCCATTGATATTCTGCAAGTTCTGACGATCCTGCGTACACACTGCCGAAGCCTTAGTGAGTAATGTCTTCTCCGTATGCAATAATTCCATTTGCTTTGCAGCATGTGTGTATTCCTTTTCATTTTCATTGAGTTTTTCCTGTATATCCACCAGCATTTCGTTCTTCTTTTCAATGATCTCTAAAGGGAACACAAGCTATGTATATAACCATATTTTTAGAATCATCAAGAATTCACTTACCTTCCAGAGATTCGATTGTTTTGTTAAGATCATGATTTTCGGAAAGTACTTCCTGTTTTTCCCTCTCAAGTTTGTGCACCTTGGATGTATTTTCTTCCACTAGTTTGAAAGCACGCGTCAAATCTAACTGCATGTCCTGCAATCGATGTTTTTCAACAGCCACATCATGCCGATAGCTGGCCAAAACATCATTCAATGCCTTTAGATCGTTACGTAATTTTTCCCGATGGCGTTCAAGCTCAGTATTATGCCGCAGAGATTCCTCGAGGTTGTCTGATGTTACAGATAGTTTCCTCTGAACAACCGCCAGATCATTACTAATTAGGAACAATTAGATGTATTAATTTGTTAACCAGGCCAATAATTGTAATAATCACTTACGTAACAAGAAGTAACTGCTCAGAGAGCGTTGTGTTCTTCTTGGCCAATTGACGAAAACGTCTTTCGATCTGAGCTTGCAGATCGGAATGCTTTTTTATATCTCGTAGACCACCTCGATATAATAATTCCAACTCATCCCTTTCCCTATTTAGTTCTTTAAAGGAAAATTCTAGTGCTTTGTTAGTTGTTTTATGCACATGTCTTTCTTCTTTAAGGCGCTGAGTGGTTTTATTTAGAAAATGATTAATGGAAGTTAACTTCTCGACAACTAGTTTGAGTTGATCATTTTTAACTTGTAAATCCATCCAGTTTCTTTCGATAACTTTTAAGTCATGTAGTTGGTGGAGCGTTGTTTGCAATTCTTTATTTTGGTGTACAATCTTTTCTTCACAAGATTCTATAATAACACGATTCTTGTGCTCCAATTGAAACATTTCCGTTTCTAGATGTGTTATGCGATGTTTCTGTGTAACAATCGTTTGGCGATAATCTTCTATGAGGGTTTCCAGAGACTCAGAATAGTAGCGATTGGTTTCTAAACGTTTTTGATGCTCCTTCAATTCTGCAGCCAAGCGATCACGTTCCCGAAACACAACACTACGAATATAAGCCTCTTTACTGAAATGTTAATTCCGTTAATGGTATATAGTATTTAATAATATGACAGAGTTTAACTTACGGTCGCAATTCTTGTGTATCTGTTGCACGTCTAACACGACTATCGTTGTTTCCATAATCACTTATTATTGTGGAATCATGTTGCTGCTCTGCATCAATTCTGCACCAGGCTTCGGCAAGTGATACACGCAGTTGGTCCATCATATCGTGTGATGCAACTGTCGTATCAATAGCCAGTTGTAGTTTCTCATCTGCAGCAATTGCTTTTTTATTTACTTCATCAGTCGCATTTACACCAGCTACATATAATTTATGCATTCTGGCCAAAATATCAACATAGCGTTTCATCTTTCCACCTACAAAGCTATTAATTTGCGCCAATCTTTGTATCAATTCATATGCTATGACAAAGAAATTGGGATCCAAATCATTTATCAGATCCATTTGTGCTGGTTCAGAGTCATCTTTAAAACGGTTATCATTTTGCAACTCTCTTAACAATATAATCTCTTCTCTTTCGATTAGTTTGATTCTCCTTCGGAAACTACGCTTACGTAATGCTGTCATGTTCAAATCTAACAATCAATGCAATTAATATAGTGATTATGTGTGTGTGTGTCTTACTCTCTTTACAGTTAACTGTAAAACTGCATTAAATAATGCAGCAAAAGAAACTAAAAACGAGCAAAACAAAAATAAATATTGCAACAAACTAAAACGTGTGAAATTAAAGTGTAAACTAAATTTGAAGTTTGAGAAAACAAATCAAAAACCAATTTGGTTTTTTATTTTTTTTAATTTAACAAAAAAACTCTTAAAACGCTTTTTCATTGTTGAGGAAATCCGTTATAATATTTATTATTTAAATAAATTTGTAGCGCTGCCACTTAATTAAGCAATCATAAAAACTTTCGTAGCAATGAGCATTTGGCAGCTAGCCTCAAAAGATCTAAAATGGAATGGTGTACAACGTAAGGATTTAAACGAATACGTTTTTGCTGCAAGAAAATATTAATAACGTAAGAGCAAGAACAAATATTAATGAAACACAATTGTATCAAAAGCACTACGATAAAAATATTTAATTATGTTTTTATGCGAACTAAATAAACAAAATATTAGTTTTCTTTCACATGATTCTGTTTCCCATTTGCTAGCAGCTCTCTGGCCTTTTGCAATATGGGAGCCTCGCATACAAAATGGCGGCGTTACAAATTTGCTTATGAAGGAGCGCCTGTTTAACATTGTGCAACTGTATACAAAGAGAGGGAGAGAGAGATCAATTACTTTACAAAATGGCGATGTCATTTTAAAGACCAATCGCAAGTCAGGAATTTAAAATGTGCATTTAAGTTTAAAAAAAAATTAAAATCGTTTTATTTGTTTATATTTCGATTTTATTGATTTAAGCAAAATTTTAATATATACATTAAACTCATTTTACAGTTTTTTTTAATATATTTGTTTATTAGTTTTTTTTTTTTTTTATTTATTTAAGTCAGAAAATATATGTAGGTATATTTCATATATATATATTTATATTTATATGTAAAACTGTGTTTTCTTATTAGGATTGAAACTAATTTTATGCCAGCTTAAAGAATATTTTTTTAAAAAATAAAATGAATTCATTTAAAGTAAGAATAATATAGTCGATTCAAACATACCGACTTTATATTTATATATCCTTCAAGCCTTGGAATATTTTTTTTTTTTGCTATTTTTATGATATTATTTTAAAATAGATATCAAAAATTGAAGCGGAAATTTATACATATATATATATATATAATATTATGGGAACTTAGAGGATATATAAATAACAATAAATCACAATAATGTTTTGCAAATTTTTGCTAGAATTTATATCTATTATTTAGCTTGGTTTGCTTCACATGCTACAAAAATATATATATATGTATACATATAAGATAATATATAAATATGTACATTAAATTTTTTGTATAATGTGTATTTGTTTAATGACAGAACCAATTGCAATTAGAGGCTTAAAAGGAAATAATTAGCTACGATCCGTTGCAGTTCCCAGAAACCAAAAAATTTTATCGAAATGCAGGCCATCTGATATATAGTATTGATTGAATTGGATACTATATGTGATATGATATTAGCTCAAAGCTACTTTTTCTTTTTGTTTATCTCTCTTTTGATGTTTATGCATTTGTTTATACAGATATATATATATATATATATATATATTATGTTTACGAATGATTTCTTTGTTACATGAATATAGTTTCTATATAGTTCGTGTTGTATGTACATAGACTGAAGTTTTATTGTACAGATTGAATGGACACTCAGTTGGTCGGTATTTTTTTTCTTTTTTTATAATTAAATATACTTTTTTTTTTATAGGATTACATATAGCATATGTATGTATTTATATAGCATACATATGTATATTTAATGTCATATATTTATACATATTATTTAATGCACTTGCAACTATTGCAAAGTTTGTCTAGGAATTATGTATATATGTATGTATGTATGTGTATATGATTATTTATGTGTATGTGTTTTTTATGTTTACGTTGTAAAAATATAAAGAAAACAATTTTGAAGAACGATTGCGTGTCACAGTTTGCTTTTCTCATCCATTTCCACACCAAGCGGGCATATTTTGTTTATATATTTTGTTTTAGTTCATATTTTTGGTCTTAATCTTGGTCGTGGTTATGGTTGTGGTGTTGAATCTTATTGTAATTTTGGGCATGAGCTGTGCGCCTGCCAGCGCCATTGGCCAGTCCTAAGAAGCGCTTGCTGCCTGTGCTCTGTTGGCCTGGTTGTGAGAGTGTGCCTGGGATTGACGCACCTCACGCACATAACATTCACGACATACGCGTACTGCTTTGGTTAAACCATATTTGGGCAGTGGAGCCGATGCGTTGGAACAGACACCACAGAATACACCACCGCAATTACGACAATGATGACGTCGACGGAATGCTGTGAAAGGTGTCTGGCAGGACATGCAACGTGGAGCTTTACCATCGGGTATCCAGGCTGGTGGTGACATTGTTGTCATCGTTGTTGCTGCCCTTGGTGTGCTGTCACTTTGCAGTCGGCGACGATTGCCATTGTGTGTGGTAATGGGTGAATTATGCTCGGAATTGGAACTAATGGATGAGGCGCTAGAAGGAGAATTACTGCCTACGGAATTATTACGTTGACGTTGCATTTGTAGCTGCATCTGTGTCTGTTGCTGCTGCTGTTGGTGTTGTTGTTGTTGCTGCTGCTGCCGATTTTCTACTTGTGTTGTGCTAGTAGCAGCTTCCTGATCCCCTAAGCTGCGACTACGCGTCACATGATTACGTGTTGAGGCTGTGGCCGATGCATGATTGGGAGTGTTGTTGTTGCCGCTCTCATGACTTGCAGAGGTCACATCAATGGTATTGTTACGCTGCATAGCAGCACCAGCTGAATGACGTGCAGCATTACCAGTGCCATTGCTGTTGTTGAACACATTATCCAGTTCGGGATTAACCTCCTCTGCGGAGTAAATGCTTTGGTTGGAGCCGGCGCTTTCTTGTATCACATCATTTTCAGACGCGCGAAACTCAAATAGCTCCGATTCCTTTGTCTTTTCTGGTATCTCAATCTCCTCCTGTGCCGAGGACATATTAATAAGGAACACACTGCGCAATATCTGGCGCAGATCAGAGGCAAAATTTGTCTGCAGCTGATCAGCTACACCAGCAATGCATACAAAAAGTCGATGGAGTAGATTCTCAGTGCTCCTATTAACAATAATACAGAGTAGATTTAACATAAAGATAACTTTTCCCTTTCCAATATACTCACTTGAACTTAAGGCGCGCCGTAGTGTTACGCATTGCCGGCGATACATCATCCGAGAAAGATGAGGCAGCGCTGTTGTGGGCACTGGCTACGCTGTGGCTTGTTTGGGGCTCTATGGTATGCTCGGAATGATCCTGGTTGCAGCGGTGCTTGCGTCCACTGCGAGTTGTGCGATGCGGCACCGAACGCTCCTGTTCATGTTCATGTTGATGATGAGCGCGATTATTTTGACTGTGACTGTGACTGTGACTGTGCTGCTCCGTTTGTTCATGCTGATGATTGTGATGGTGATGATGGTGATGATGATGATGATGGTGACGATGATGACTATGTCGATGGCGATTATTGCGAGTTGATTGAACTGAAGACGCTGGCGATTTGATTGTCGTTTGCTGATTGCTATTTGGCTCATTCTCACTGCTGCTGCTGGACAGACGCAGGCGTTGCAATGCACGTCTGGCATCTAATATAGCTGTGCTGGTACTAGGTCCATCTGTTTGCTGTTCTTGATGCACCATGTGCACTTCATGCTCTTGACCTGGGCCATTGCCAAACTCATCGTCTTCACTGCCTACAAAATTATCGGTGAGTGTTACCTGTTGCGCCTGTAGAAGGTTGCCTAGAGTTCTGTTTGGTATAAGATAGCCAGAGGTACAATCTGCAGCAGCAACAATTGCTCTTATTTGTGCCTCTAAGTATTCATCGAACTCAGCATTATCATTACTGATATCATCCAAATCATGTTCATCACTGTCCTCTTCTTCATCATCTTCTGCATCAGCATTATCATTGTCATCGTCATCAGCATCAGCATCAACATCCGCCCCATCCTTATCCTCCTCATCATCATCATCATCCGCATCATCAGCACCGCTCCAAAAAACTGGTGGATTCGTAGACGTTGTTGCCGCCGACGACATGGATGCAATCGAATGCGTGGGCGTTGGTGACAGTGACGGCGCTGGCGATGCTGTTCTCGTGCTACTGGCCGATAGCGACAACATGGACGGAGAGCGAATTGATTCCTGAGTTGGTGTATGACCACTACAGCTGCTATTGCTTATGTTGCTATTGCTATTGTTGTTACGCTGATCGACCAGTCGTTCCACAGCCTTGTGCGTGTGCGTGTTCGTTGTTGAATTGCTTCTTTCACTGTTGTTGTTGCTGTGGGTGTTGTTGTCATTATTATTGTTGTTACTATTATTGTTACCACTGTTATTGTTGGCGTTGCTATTAATATTGGTATTGTTGCTGTTGTGTTCCGGACTTGGCGCCTCAATGCTGCTGTACCCAAGTGGCACCTAAAATTCAAAACATATAAAGATTCAATTGAAAAGGATCCATTAAAAAATTGTATATAAAGGACATACATTTGTATTGATATCCTCATTGGTGCAGAGTAGCTTCTCCAGCTGATACAGTTCCTGTTTGCTAAGGTTACGCAGCAAATCTCTTATCTTAATGAGAATTGTACGAAATGGCCGGAACATTTCCGATAGCTCATCACCCGGCATATCCATATTAAGTGGACCCTTTGAATAGATCACTAAACCAGCGACAATGGCCAGTCGTGGTATGGAGAACATAAGACCAGGATCGAAGGCATCTACCATATCCTGATCGAGCAGACCAATGTTTAGTGCACGCTGCAGTGTTTCCGAGAAGAGTACACCAATCCATTGCTGCATCTCATACTCATGACGTGATTTAACCTGCACCATAGCGCTCACATAGCTTAACTCAAACTCAGCAAACAGATGATCGAAGATCTTGAGGCTCTCATAGAGCTGCTCAGTGGTTGAATCATTCAAATCCAGATGCAATGTCTTGCTATTTGGTACATTATTGCGCAGACATTGATCTCGCAGCAGAACACGAACATTGCCTAGACTTTTGGTAACTGCCTGTGCTAAGGGACGCATCTCTTTGCTCTCTGTTTCCCGATTCAATATTGAAGAACCGGCAGCGAGGCATTCGGCGCCAAACCATAGCTGTCCAGCCAGATTCTCTTGTAGCACTTCCTCAGGAAACTTGGCACGAAAAACGCGTGGATCACGTTCATCTCCAAGCAATTCTTCCATAATTAAATTCGTTATGGCCAATACTTTATCCTATAATAACAATAACAATATCAATTATAATATATTTCTTAACAATTACTAATCGATATAATCATATATCAATCTTACCTGATTCTGTCGCAATTTACTGACCAAACGTGTACAACGATCTGGCTCTGTGCGTCCATCGAAGCTATCCAATTCACTGGCCACAGCGGTCAGAGAACGATCTGCATGATAGAAACGTGCCAGCAGAGATTTGTCATCAGCCTGCAATGAATATAACAAAAAAACAGGATGTTAAATACATAGTTTAAGCTTATATGTGATATATAACCCAACGACACTGACACGTGTTTTATATCCAAGTGACGCCAATAGTCTTTGTTTAAGGGTTTGCATCACGTAATGTTTCTCAGAATAATTCATTCAAAAATATAAAAACTTTTTCTATTTTATATTGAGATATATTTTAACTATGTCAAAGTAAATATATTTTTCTAGTGAATTTTGTTTACTTTGTTTTTTTTTGAAGCTCAAATAGTATATACATATATCATATATATACTCTATACTATATATATACTCGATATATTAACTACAATCGAATGTTGCTTAAATAGAAGTAAATGTTTACTTTGTTGATTTTCTACTTTGAACAAAAACAAAACAACAACAATAATACTTAAGCCTCAGCTAGTTAAGGTTTATTTTTTATTTGTTTTAGTTTCGCTTATAAAAAGTTATTGTTAAATTCGTTGAAAAAAAAAATGCCGTAAGTAACACCTTGAAGCTCTAATGATTTCGATTGCCCAAATAAGTTTTTGTTTTCTATTTTTTATTGTTCTTTTATTAGAGCGGAAAAATAATCGATAAGCGTATCAGAATAATGAATCAGTTATAAATTATTGTTTACATATTTTAAAAGGAAATTTATCGATTCGATTTACTTTGGTATAAGGAAAAAAGGAAACCTCTAACAGATATCTGTGCAATATATATGATATATATATATAGTATAAAACCTTTTTTTAAACATATTTCTATGTAATTTACTCTTTGCTTATCAATAAACGATAATTTATTCTACGTTATTATTTGAATTGCAAGAAAAGTGCTGCCAAGTTCATACAAGAAATGACATTAACTGATCAGAGAGAGCAACATTGCTGCCACTACGCTATCTCCTGCTGTCTTTCTCTCTCTCTCTCTCTCTCTCTCTCTCTCTCTCTCTCTCTCTCTCTCTCTCTCTCTGTGTGTGTCTGTCTGTCTGTCTGATTGTTGCAGTCTTTTTTATTGCTTGTTTCAAAGCTCTTGAAGCTAACAAGTTAACGGCAACTGAACTTGTTTTACTTTTTCTTCTTCTTCTTTTCCTTTTTTATTTTTTGTATTTTTATTTTTATATATTTTTATCTTTCAGTTTTGTTGTACTTTTTTGTGCTTGTTATTTAGCTTTTTGCATATTTTGTTTTGTGCTCTGTTTAAATATGAAATTAAAAGCGTCCACCAAAAAAGGTAAGTTAAATTTGGTGGAAGGAAAGACACAACAAAACCAACGAAAAACCAACAAAAACAACAAGACAGAAATACAACGAAAATAAAACATTATTATTATTATACGAAATGTGTTTATTATAAGGGTAAACACACACGTCGAAAAAGCGTTGACTTCAAATTGCGCAGTTCGACAAAAATGATAAGTTAAGGCAAAAAGTGTGTAGAGCAACGAAATAAGTAGAAGTGGTTGGTAGAAGGGCAGAGGGGTAGATTGGTAGGGTAAAGTCTTTTGGGTAATTGCGAAAACTTTGCGTAAAAAACGAGTAAAAAATATATAATTTTATATCAAGCAAAATTTTAAGCAATCCGCAAAGTAGTCACAAAAAGAGATACAAAGAAAGAGAGCAACGAATGTGTGTAATAAAGAAGAGGAGCTGGTGCGCCGAGGAGAGCAGAAGTAGCAATTTAATTACGACGTTTCCAGTTAGTTTTCCGGTCAACGCATCAGGCAAATGACCAAGAATGAATCACAGTACAACAAGTTAAGCGTGAATCGATAATAATAATAATAATGATGATGATGATGATGATGATGATGATTATAATAATGATTGATGTGTATATATATTACATTTACGTTGTAGTTGAAATTATCTTCCATAGAATTTGGCCCAAAGACTCAATGACGATGTTAGCGTCAGCGTCATCGTCAACGTCAACGTCACAGTCGACGTCGACGTCGACGTCAACGTTAAAGCTACAACATGTGGCAATTCCATTTGTTTACACAACAATTAATCGTGCAATAAGCAAAATAACCTCAGAGCCAATACAGACACGCAAACAAGTCTCTAAAAAAATATATACACACACACAACATACACACGCACACATGTACACACAGCTAGGCCTTAATTCTATGGCTCATGCTTGAGCTAAAATCATTATGCAAGGCCGTGTGTAAATAGTTCAATGACTGCCGGACACATTCTCATTTATTCTTTGACTCTCTTTTTCTACATTAGGTATACCCTGTAGCTAGGGTATACCCAATAGCTACAATAGTAAGTTAAGAAAAAGTCTATCAAGTAAATATTGTTAACAAAAAAAGTTAGTTTTACTATACAGTTTCTACCATATATTATATGGCAAGATCAGCTTAATAATATATAGTTTATATAAGATTTTTATAGGGTAGGTTATAGTCTTATCTTTTTGCTGTAGCATACTTAATCTTAATCTCTCTCCCACCCACTCTCACTCTCTCTCTCTCTTACTCTTTGTGCATTTCGTCTGGTAATTTGGTCAAAACGTCGCAGTTGATCGGCTATTTCGAATGTTTTCTTTGATATCCATTTAATTGTGGCCCAGACGAGAATTTCGACACACAATAGAATACAAAAATATAATTTGTTGGCCAAGTTTTAGAGACTTGGCTAAAAGATAACAAAAGAAAAACCATAGCCAAAACAAAGCAACTTCTTGGATTCTTTCTTTTTGTTTGTATTTTTTAAGCAAGTTCCATGACATCGACAGGTGGCCAAATGAATCAACTGAATACAATGAATGAAAATGCGTGTGTGTATATAATATATATATATACATATATAGTATAAGTATGTATATATATGTTAGGATAGTGGCAATGACCGTCCTTGTTGGTAATACAGCAAAATAATATAATTACTTTATATATATATTTATATTTATTTATGTTTAATTAAATTTTAGTGTACATTCGGGAACCACTCGAAATTCGCATGTAATTAAAAGCTACACAAGAGCCAAAAAAAGAAAAAAAAACAAAATTAATGGGTAATTAAAAATTCCAAGTACGTTTTAGTATATATATAAATCGCATAAGGTAAAGCCAAGGACTACATATTGAAGGAAATTCTTATACGAATTGAAATACACTTAAATAAAATTGAAAGCAATTTAATCTGAATCAATTCCAAGAAAACTTGTATATAAACTATTGCTATTATTCTATTAAAATATTAAAATTTAAGTTAGGGTATTTAAATATTCTACTTGTAGTCAAACTAAACAGCCTATAAAGATACAAAAAGTTTGTTTCGTAAAGTTTCTGTTCAATTTTTAATGTGCCACACAGGAAATTACAACATTTTATTTATTAATGATACAAAACTTTCATAACTTTCAGTTACAGAAATATTTTGAGAAAGTAACTTGTATATAAAACCAATACATATATACTGATATTATATATGTATATATATATATATATATATATATACATACATATGTATATATAGAGATTGTAAAGGAGTGAAAGGTGCAGAGTTTTGTTGTAATTTTCCTGGCAAAGTTGAGTAAAAATGACGCAAAGCTTTAAAGGTCGCAAATCTGCCGCTATTAGAGTTGCCAACTAATGTGAATATTTAAGTGCAACACATATGTGACACCTTTATTTTTGCATTATTATTGTGTGTCAATTTGCGACAATTTTAATGCAAATGCAGATTGATTGCAGCAATCTGGCAACGCTGTATTAAACTCAAAAGCTGCTGGCTCTTAGTTTAAAACATTAGGTTTGTTAACTTATGCGGGTTACAACAACTGTTTGTGGCAAGAGTCATAAGAGAAAAAACAACAACATTTTGATAAGCATTAAAAAACAGTTAAGGAAAATTAAAATTAATATATTTACATTAAGTAAAGAAATCAATAAAAAACAAATTTGATTTCAAATGTGTGTTGGTACTATACATAGGGGTATATATATATATATATATATATATATATAAACTGGTCTGCTTTTGAAATTGTTAAGCAGAACGAGAGTATATATATGTCGCACATATAAATTGTGTGCGTGTCACTGGCATATAATATATATATATATATATATATATATACATCATATACTTTATATATAAGTAAATTTTATTTAAAAATCGATAAACATTACAAAGGGTTAGCGTCATTTACAGTTGTTTAGCTATGAGTAATACAATGTGATAAGAGTATATAGAGAATAGATAGACAAAACATATCAAAGAACACAGACGAACAGGTGTTTGGTGTACACCATAGATATAATCATGTTACCCTTACACCATTTTGTCATACAAATCAGGCTCATACCGCTCGCTGTCTGGCTAAGAGAATTGTTTATGAATATATAAAAGACCTTAACACTATTCAAGTCAATAATAGGTATACATAAATATAGATATAAAAGCCATGTTAAAGGACACAATTTGTGCTTACGTCATAAACCTACTGAAAGTGACCTCAAAATGGCAGCAAGCAGCAGGCAGCAGCCAGCAAACAGCAAGCAACAGGCAGTCAGGCAAGCAGCATATCCTTGAGCTGAACGGGACAAGGACGAGTGCAGCAATCGTCAGTCAGTCGGCTGTTGTCCTCGCAACGAATGAACATTTTGCTGACGTTCATAAGTTGTGCCCCATCGTAATGGAAAATCAAACTACTTGTATTACCAACAAAGGGACAAACAGACAGACAAACAAATAAACAGATACAATTCAAGGCGTTGCATTGGCTTAAAATTGCAGCTGCTTTTCTTTTTTGCACAATGTAATTACACATATATACTCATACATATACAGATATAGATACATATATATACATATATATATATATATATATATATAGATGTGTATAGTTATGTCTGGTAGACGCACTTGACATTGAATAGCAGACTTGATGACTTGTAGGGTCGGGTCGCATCATATATGTATCTGGCACTTTCAATCACTTTATATAAATTGTTAAAGAGAAAATTGTTTTTTTTTTTTATTTTAATTTGCAATTGAAATCTTTGATTATTGTACAACAATAACAATTTGTAGGCTGACCCTAAAAATTTGAACTTTCCATAATAATAATAATAATAATCTATACTATAATAAATATATATAATTTGTTGTATAACATCATAAGATACATTTCCCTGGGCGTGTCCAGCTGCCTCTACTAAACGATTAATTGGCAATTTGCAAATGGTTTAATTTCTTGTTATTTCAATTTTGATTGTTTGACATTTTAAATAATTCTATTGATATATCAATTGAATATAATTGCTTAACAACTTCTAACTAGTTAAACAAAATAAAATGTATTTAATTAAATTAAATCTTAAATGGTTATAAACATAATAATAATAATACACCTCTACGAATACTACTAGATACTATCCAATATATCAGATACTGATTCAACTCTATCATATATATCAAGTATACAAAAGACCCTTCAATCTTCTATTTTTTACCCCCCAGTCCACTACAAACTCTCTCGAGAAACTCAAGCAAATACACGAGAACAAAGCTGAATCATAGAATGCAAGTGAATGAGTCAAATGAATAAACAAAGTTATATACATTGTAAACACATAGTTGTTGTTGTTTATAGATTTCATAATGAATTGTGTATTTCATAGAAGTATTAAATATATATATATATAAACAATGTTATAAGCACCTGATCTAGTTTGTATATGAAATATGATCGAAAATCTCAGCTTATTATAAATGATGCAATTTCTGGTGATAAAATCAACATATAGAAATTATATAGAAAATAGCTTCGAACGTAGAAAAGCTAAGTAATTTCCACATTCAAAGATCAGATATAATTGTTCTATTTAACAGTTACTTATTTAGGGGTTTTCAGCTATTAAAACAGATTTACGTTAAACATTAACAAAAGTCACGCAAATTCAATTATATATCACTTATATGTATATATATATTATATATAGGGATTCCCCTTTTATATATATAGTATTCGATTTCATTTTTGATAAACCGGTTATAGGTAGCCAACGGCGAATCGGTTAAAAACTGTCCCCATTGTCAACGATGCCAATAATTGGGGGAAATGCGCGACGTTTAATGAGGCGACGCGAAGTAATATGAGTCATGGTCACAATGATAATGATTCTATATAAATATACATAGCACATATATATATATATATATATATATAGAGTATATAAACAAAGAGATTAGCTGCTGGTGCTGCATTTGCCTACCCCATAAAAATTTATTACTGATTACAATGAAAACAAAATAAAAACAAAGAAATTGCAAAGTAAAATTTAATAAGAAAAGAAGAAATTAAATAAAATAAATAAAAATCGTTTTCTATCTAAATGAAAATAAAGATTAATATAAATATAAATAATAAAACATGTTCAAATAAATTAAATCTCTTTATTTACTTTTCACATCCGGGATATATGGGATATATAAGATGATTCAGCATGCATTGCCCCAAACTGCTGAGTGCGTTCAACTTTGGCAGAATAAAAGGAAATTATTCCTGGACTGAGCGGAAGTATTTGAGGATAAAAATCTTATAAAAATACAAATTCTATATATATATATACAAACACACACAGCCATACACACCAGCAGTTGCAAAAATTAAATATTTTATTATATCATAATTTATACAATTTGTTAACCAAACCAAAAAAAAAAGGCGACAAAAAATTTGCATAAATTTTCAACAAAGCAGACGAAACATGTAAATGCAGTAAGAAAGCAATATAGAGAGTGAAAGAAGGAAGGAAAGAGAGAAGAAAACAAACACGAATAACCGAAAAGGGCATTCAATAAATTGAATAATAAAATAAAAGATACGTTTTCCGCTTCGAGGTGTTTGTAAAGTTGCTGAAGGTTTGGGGTAGACTCTCGACCCGATTACATATATTTATGCATGAATCCACTCAAATGTGTCACAGGGTGATTAAAAAACATAAGAAAAAACAATACGTAACCTTTTAATAGCTGTTATATCATTTGTTGTTTTTTCTTTTTATCATAATAGATATTTTGAATCGGAGAATTACATGAAAAGTAACTTTTTCTAAGCGATTAGATTAAAGACTTTAGATAAAGTAAACTATATATATATAAGTATATAAAAAATAATTTATATATAGGTTATATATAGCTGATATATAAAGCTAAGTTCTGCAATGGGTTTCAGATAAGTTTCAATAGGTTAAACTAATGACAGATTATTGTAATCATTGAGTTACTTCATGGATTACTTCATAAATTCTTATAGTTTACTTTAGTTACAATATCTTATGTATTGCAATCTTTGATATATGTTATTATTAAAGTTGAATGTTCAGATTATATATATATTTTGCAATATTACTGTTATTATGGAATACAGTATGCACTCGGCATGCACAACTAATTATACATGCAAAAGCCATGAAAATTTCATTTGATATGGAACTGATTTGATCATTTGATTTTCGTTTAGTATTTGTAATCTCTATATAAAGTATATAAATATATGTAAATATAACAATTGTTGCTTTAAACCAGTGCACACTGTATTTGCACACTGTATTTGCTACAGTTGTATCATCTGGTATGACCTTCTGAACACCCATTGCAATTCACTCTTCAAGGCAACTTTGAACGTTAATTTGGAGTCAGAGCTAAAGAGTTAAAGTCAAAGATTATATTTTGCAATCCTGTGTCAACACTGTAAGCTAAGGTAAACATTACTAAAACAAACAGATATATATATGTGGTATATATATATATATATATCTATATATATGTCTGTAAACTTTTAAAGCTTAAGACGATGAGTCGCCCACGGGGTAAAATGAGGCTTTGTTTATGGGGCGCCACTGGTGTTGCCCATTGATGACAAAAGATGATAAACCACAAAAGACTTTCACTTTTTGTTTTACTTTTTTACTACTCTACCTATACATATATATATAGTTATATATATTGAGCTGTAGGCTGCGTGTCTGTGTGTCTGCGTGGAGGGGTTAAAGTGCGAAATTTGTTTGGGCAAAAGTCCAGTCAAAATGCTGTTTCGATATGCATTGTACGTAGTCGGAAGTTATGCGTTGGTTTTTTAATTGAATAACCAAATAGCCATAGAGTAGTTTCAATTGACCATTTGATGAACAAGTTAGCAGCAAGTCATCAAGTTAACAAGTTGCATAGTTTGGTATTGTAGTTGTGTATTGTTACGGTGGGTGTTTATATCAAACCTGCGCAGTTTCTGTTTGAATCCCTCATCTACTATTAACGCGTCAAGTCTGAACAATCTCATTGATATGCCGAGCACATGGCGCATGGACTTATGCAATCGGCGACACTCACAAGCCATTGATAAGAGGAGAGACATGCGACATGGCTTTATACGCTCTGTAGGGCATAATCTTGTCTAGCTTTCAAGCTGGAGCTCTATTAGGTAATATGTGAATGTTGTTGCTGCTGTTGTTGGGGGTAGGGGAAAAGAAGAAATAATAAAAATAAATGTGCAACATTGGAAAGTGGGAGACTGTTAGCAGCTGTTGTCCAGTTCAGTTCAGTCCAGTCCAGTGCATTGCACTGCTCGTAATGCAGCAGACAACGATGCGGCGATGCTGCGATGCTGCGACGGGATGGATGCGTTGTGTATACTTGAAAATTTCACCGCTTTTACTTTTCCCCATGGCACACAAGGCCAAACACAACCACATACACACACACACATATATATATATATATATATATATGTGTGTAAAGATATATATATATATATCTGCTTGGAAAATTTTGCTGTCAACAAATCAGCGAGTCGAGTCAAGAAACCGTAAACGTAATAATTGACATATTGGCGCTGAGACAACGTTACGCCCAGCCACCACCACCTGCTGATTTTGTAGCTGCCAAGTTAAAAGGGAAACCTCAGGGGGTAAATTCAATTTTAAATATATACATATATATATATAGATTAAAATCAATTGGCTCTGTGTTCAAGTTGAAGACATTTCACCCGCTTATCAACGGCATTTGAAGGCATCTCAAACGCTGCCAACTTTGTGTAGAGAGTAGACGCAGAAGCAGCAGCAGCTGTCCGAGTTAAGCTTTTGTTTTGATAAGCTGTCGTCGCCCTTATCAAAGTGAGATTTTCGTGTTTGTTTTGGAGCAGAAATTCAAACTGTGAAAAGTACACACAAAAATTGTCACGTCTAGTCTATATGATTTTGGGCTTATCTTTAGGCGTTACTCTAATCGATAGTTACAATCATTCTTATCGATATATGTTTTTATTGATAGCCGTAGACAACTCTTAATAGACACATAAAATATATATTTGGCCTGATTAGACATTTTGTTCTCTATTGGAGCAGCCAAAGCATTGCGCACTATTTCTCTACATTTTGTTAACTTTATTGAGGGTTTACTATAGGCAATTATAAGCAGTAAGAAATTACGTTACAGCTATCGTTAATTTGGGCAATATGCGTGCTGCCAGTTCGTTAAAGTTCATTAAACGTTGCCAGATTATCTAATGATTGCTTTGTTATGCTCAATTTGCTAAGCAATTTTTATGTTTTTAACCATTTTTCATTTTCCTTTATTATTTTTCATATTTTCCTTAAAACAATCTTTCATTTTATAACAGTATTCATATATATAATATATATTTATACATATTATCACATTGATCTGAATAATAAGCCATAAACAATTACCATTCAAGGCTTAGTCATATTCTTAGTTCTGATTAGTATTTCTTTGCTTTCATCATTCATTCAATAAATTGCGCACTATTTAACTTAACCCTGCAGTCAATTACTAAGTTTATATTCCCCCATTATTCTCCTCCACCCCCTCCTTAGCCTATTAAATCGTTTCTCTATACAAACTTTAAATGCTTATCGTTTGTGTGTCTGTGTGTGTGTTTTACTTTTCCAACTGCCCCTTGTGCGTCAGCCACATTAAACGCTTTTTAAAATAATAAATAAAAAGTAAAATAAATAAATAAATAGAAAAAAAATTTAATTGAAAAGCTCTGATAAGTAGTTAAGCTACTTAAAGAAATTAATTTGTTTATATTTTATCTTTGGCAAATAAAATATATTTAAGCTTAAAGATCAGATCAAATTTACTCTGCATTAATATCACGTGCCATCAATTGAATTAAGTTCTAGGCTTCAGGGATTTGTTTTAAGCACAAATAAAAAAATATAAATTTAATATAAATATGAATATACACTGTAAGAAAAAAACAGCTGTATAAAGTTTGCTTTGCTTTCAACTAGAATACCAAAAAAAATAAAGCAAAATGGGAACACATAAAGACCACATTAGTTGTTAACCGAAACGGTGGCACATGTCAATATGGCACAGATTTTACAAACCAACACAAAACAGGTTGTTGTTACTGTTGTTGTTAGTGTTGCTGTTGTTCAGCTTTGCTCTGTTAGTGTTATTGCTATCGTCGTTGCTGTTGTTGTTGTTGTAGTGGGCACGCGCAACTTGCCGCGTCCACCATTCACTTGACGACACCAATTACCTGCACAAACAAGCATACAAAAATTACACTAGTATACAAACACATACATACATAGAGATAAACACACACACACACACACACACACATGAAGTGTACATAACATACATAAAGATTGTTGCATTAAAGCAGCTACATTAAACGGGGCGTATGAGCAATATTTGTTGTATTTAGTATCAAAATAATAATAATATATCATTTAAAGCAGAGCAAAAAGCGATTTGAATATGAATGAAAATTCTTTTATGTATATATATATATATATATGTAAAATCTGAACTACATTTAACAGAGTTGCCACACTTGAAAATATTATTATCTTTAACATAAACATGTTTATTTTTAAGTAAATCGACTTTAGTTTTGTTTTTCTTGTTTTCTGCTGCTAAACGCATTAACAAATAATGTAACTAAAGTAACTAACTGGTATTACAATTACCAATTTCTAGGTATACAATTAGCAACTGTACTTTGTTACCGTTTGTTAGGTATTTGATTTCATTTCACTTCTATTTTCCATTTTCATTTCCACTTCCATTTCCATTTCTATTTTATTTACTTACTTCCTCAATTGTAAATGGGAATTTGCGGTTAAAACGTTAATTGTTGTTGTAACATTAAGTTTTACTCGTTTCATATTTTCCTTATTTTCTTTTTTTTTTCTTCTCTCTACTTTTTTCATTTCTTTTGAGGGTTAAGAAAGCGTTACGAAATGAAATTTAAAAAAAAAAAAAAAAAAACTTGCCACAATTTTAGAGCATCTCTGTCCCCATTCGCCTGCCTCCCCCATACCCCTGGGCTATCTCTTTTCTCCCTCTCTCTCTCTCTCTATAAGCTAAAATTTTGGTAAGTCTTTAAGCTGTTTGAATTACATATACTAACGGTTTCCGTATGACTTGTTAAATGTTTTGTTATGTTTCATTGTAATTGTTTAAAATAAATTTTACCATTTTTGCTTTACACAACAAACAGCTATAAAAAGTATATTCGTGGTAGGCGGAGTTTACTGTGTTAATGGATCATTTTCTGCTGCTGCTGATGAATCCAACTTAACTGCTTTACCCTTGCTACATAACAACAAAACTCAAAAACAAAAACAAAAACCTGACTTGTAATAGTTAAAAAAAGATTTTTTTTCAGTCGAAGGTTACAAACAACATAACAAAAATTGATTATTTTTTTTTATAGAAAAATTATGCATTATTTGTTTAGTTTAACAAAGTTGTATAAAGAGTTTATATGCACTTATCTATCAGACATGTAACATGTAACAATGATAATGCAACAGCAGCAAGTAGCAGAAAAGAAACAAAACAAAATAAACAATAAAATTTCACTTTTTATTTACTTTTTCTTTTTCTTTTTCTGCTGACAAATAACAAAGCAAATTTAATGAAAACTTTGAATAAGTTTATGAGACACCATAAAAAAAAAAACAAACCGAAAAAAAGATGACAAGAATCTAGACAAACTATAGATAGGTTTGTAAACAATAGATCTACAGATATATATATATATATATAAATATATATATACATCACGAAGGAACTACAAAGAAAACAATGTTATATATACATATATATATATGTATACTTGTACTGCATAAAATTGCAAATTTTGCTCATTAATTCGCATTTTGTGTTTCAATAATTTGTGAGCAACAAGTAGTTAGCATATGGGAAAGAAGGGGGAGAGATCAATTGGTATATATATCTATATACACGGAAGTTGTGAACACACCCTCAACTTAATATATAAATATGAGCCATGTGTGTTTACTTAACACACACACACACACACACAAACACACAGGCATATAACAATAATGAAATAATATTAAAATTTATTATAGGAACTACAAAAATTATATTTATTAACAAACAACTTCATAGAGTATCTCTACATATCTCTCTATACTATAAAAAAAATATCAATAGTTATTGATATATTGCATAATCATAATTTACTATGCATATATATATATATATATATATATATATTTCTGATCGCTTGCCATTGATAATCAATTACAACAGCAAAACGCTGATACACCCACTTTAAGCCACGTTTTTGGGTTATTTTTTCTCTCTTTGTTTGCTTGATTCGTTGCAATTTTTTTTGCTTTTATGTTAATTTTCAGATTTTTTGTTATATTTTTTTTTGTAATTGCACAAAAAGCTGCATTTAATTGCAGTTTGTGAAAATAACTGATGTTATTTCGTATTATTATTATTGTTATTATTTTTAAGTTTTTTTTTTATAATGTGCAAGTCTGGCAACGCTGGCATATAACTCAGTAATAACAAAAGATGCTGCCATTTTAATTAAACAAAAAGAATTACACATACTTTGGCAACACTTCTTGTTCTTCTTCTTCTTCTGGCTGTGGGCAGAGAAGTGCAACAAATATATAAATATATATAAAAGAAAACAAAAGAAAGTCGTCACAAGAGCCGCAGAAATAACAACTGCAACGGTAACAAAGAAGATTCAGGAAGCAAGTGATGGAACACATACGGGTATATATACATATACACATAATACACATACATGCATATATATGCTTATGCATAGTGCATAGTTGATGGACTAACAGGCAAAATAAAGGGAGAGCAGGAAGCAGCAGCAGAAGCAGAAGCAAGCAGCATTTAAGAGGTTTATATTTCTTTTTGTGATTTAATTTCGTTGTTGTTCGCGAACATGTTCGTTGCAAACATATCTAAAATTTGTTAAAATACGTAGGAGCATGTTTGCTTTGGTAACGGAATGTAATTTAAAGCGGAACCAACCAAAGAGTAAACGTAGTAGTAAGGCAAAAGAAGTGTGTTAATAATGAACAGCTCAACAATGGCATAGACTGAAAAGAAATTGCACAAAGAGTAAGCGGAAAGTGAAGCAGCAGTAAAGTTGCTTTGATTTTCTCTCTCTTTCTACTGCTTCTTTATATTCAATTGTTTTACTGCAACATATATAGATATACAAACATATATATATATATATATATATATATAGATATATAAGTGTATATTTCCCAATGGGTTGTGTATAAAGTTAAATTAATTTATTACATTGCAGTGCAGTGTAACGAGCGTAATGAAAATTGCACTATTATTAAAACAGTTATAAAAAATTGGGTGAGCGCAGTAGTAGTAGAAAAATATATTTAATGGCAAGTGGAAATTGGAAAAATACCCAAAATGATTTATACTGCCAGGCATGATATAAGTTGGATAATAAATATATATATATATATATATATATATGATATATATGATACCATCCCAAAGTTGCTTTTAGTTTCAATTTGGAAGTTATTTCTACTGGGAATGGGAAAGTTTATTTTATTTTTTTTTCTGCTGGCGCAGCAATTAACTGTTATGTACATCATATGCTATGAAATGTGCTTCATCAAATTTCATATATGTATATGTATGTTTGTATGTATTTGTACAATCTTATCTAATCACATTTCTATGATTGTGTTTAGTAATAATATATATATATGTATATTGAAATCTGAAGCACATAAACATTTTCATTGCTTTACCAGATTGTGAGTATAAAGAAAAACAAAAGAAAAAATAACAAATAGAAAGAAAAAAAATAGGTAAATAAATAAAAAATCAACACTGACCTCCAGTTGTTGTCGAGGTCAATATACAAGCACCTCAGTATTTAATGGATTTCAGCGTTTAAATTGTTTCTAATTTCATTTTATTCGCTTTAAATTGTACACGGTAATACTGTTTGATCACACACACACACACATACACACACACACACATACTCTGACGGGAGAGAGGCAATCAAAACGTCAGATTGACGGATTGACGTGCGATCGCATCAATAAACGAAACATGCAACACCCATACGAAGAAAAAGAAAACAGTGTGAGTAAGAGACAGACAGAAAGACAGAGAGAGAGAGAGAGAGAGAGCGAGCCTTATGCTCAACATCACTTAAATTATTTTGAGTTGAGTTGAGGGGGAAAAATGTATTTATGGAAAATTCTAAAAATGAAAACGTTCTTAGCGGGACAGTTTACAATTCCAGGCGACTGCGTCAACGTCATTTGAATTTAAATTTATATTTATTTATGCCTAAATATAGATTTTAATAAGTTTTTATTGGTATTTGATTTTGAGTTCATGTTCTTAAAGCTAAAAATACCAAAAAGCTTATGTTACGATAAATATATGCATATTTTGCAATATCGATAATATGTATATCGATAATTGCAACATATTCAATTGATATAATATAATAATTCCATTTATATTTTCATTATTTTTATGAACTTTTCAGACAATTTTCCACTGAAACGAATTGCCTTGATGTAATTTCCCAATGAGCGCAATCATCATCGAAGGCAACTGTATACTTATATATATGTATACGTATATATATATATATATCCATATATAGATATAGACAATGTATCTCTATTTAAATGAAGCACAGTATTAAAATTGACTCTACGTAGGTTCTGTTATTTACAACACGAATACAGTGGCGCCTCGTATGTATATATATATATATATATATACATATATATATATATATTTTTGCTTTTCTGTTTTTTTTTTTGTTTTGTTTTATCAAGTGTTGTGTTTCGCACATGTTTCCAATTTGAATTGAAAGAGGTATGTAAGTGTGTGCGTGTGTAAGTTTATATGTAAGTAGTTTCTATAAAATGTTAATGCAACTGACTTTATGCTTGTGTTAGTGGGTTTTGTGGCTGTATTGTAGCTGTTTGCCAAGTTCTGCCAACGTCAGCGAATTAATCATGCAAGCCCCAGTCTCAGACTCAATCGTACCAGTAACAGCAACAACAACAACAACAACAACAACAACAACAACAACAACAACAACAACAACAACAACAACAACAACAGCAACAACAACAACAACATTAAAATCAACTTTAACAGCAGTAAGGAAAATAAAAATGCGGTTAAACCCAGCTGGCCATGTGTGTCTGTATGTGTTTGTAAAAGAGAGAGGGAAACAACAGTGAATAGTGAGCGGGGGCAACAACAAAATGAGCACTTATAGCCAGGGCCAAAGCAGCTCACTGATGACGTCACAAGCGCACTCTCGCGCGTCTCTCTGCCGTCTACTCATGGTGTGACACCATTTGCGCTGTTGCTTTTTATTAATTACATGTCTTTTTTTTTGTTTTTCTTTCTATTTTGTGCCTGTTTGTGTCTGTGTCTGTTTTCTCAGTTTTGTTTTTATATATATATATATTTTTTTTTAAATGATAAGCAAAGAGACCAACATTAAGTTAAGGCGCCTAACTATTATCACAAATATAAGAAAAAAAAGACTATAAATGTGTGTGTGTGTGTGTGTGTGTGTCTGTGTGCACGTATGCACATAAATCTAAATTAGGTTATCAGTAGAATATTATTTATTTGTTTCTTGTATACGTACTTTTGGTTTGTTAAGCCACTTGCGAAATGTATCCATGTTTAAATCGTTGCAGCAGCCGTCAACGTCAACGTCAACGTCAACGTCAGCCTTACAGCTGTTGACACGCCAACTGAGCCACCTTCTTCTTCCACTTCTCTTTCACGTTCTTAGAACTGCTTTCAGTTAATCTGTCAAATGAAAATTTGTACTCGATTTGCTTCAATAGATGATGTCGTCGTCGTCGTCGTTGTCGTTGTCGTTGTCGTCGACGTCCTTGCCCAACGCGCGCGACACAGACACAACAAAAATAACATAAACGAAATAGCGCGTATGACACAAAACCAAACAAAACAAAAGAAATACCCAAGTAAGAGAGGCACAATAATAACTATGTGTCTGTGTGTTTATATGCGTGCGTGCGTGCGTACGTTTGTATGAGTACTACGTTCTGTTTGTTATTTGGCCACACTGAGCTCAATACATGTACATGTATGTGTGTATGTTTGACTTTTGTGCGCTACTGTTGCATTTGCGATATTATAATTTTCACTTTTGAAACATTTTAAATGCACTCTTATCGATATCTACACTTTTTATTTAATATATTATATTGCTTCGTGTCATGCTTTTTGTTATGACTGTGAATTTTACAGTGCTAATTTTTTAGTGCCTTTTGCACTTTGCTTTGACTTTGCGTCGTATTCGTTTTGCCTTCAACACACACGCGTGACTTTTCCGTGCTCTTTCACCACTTAAATATCACTTTAACTGCATTTCATTATATGGAAATTGCGTCGACTTGATAAAATTCTTAAAATATGTTTAAATTTTATTGGAACACAATGGGAAATTGGGGTTTTCTTGTGCGAAAAAACCATTAAACTCGCGCAACACTAATCCGCCCTACCGTCTATACAAACGAAGCGTGTACGTTATGTTCAAAGATTTTTTTTCGACTAACAGCTAACTAACAGCTGATACAAGAGACACGGTTATGTTATGTTAATGTACCAACTCTGTTATACTCGTTTGGCTCTCTACTATTTTATGTTAAAGTGACGTCACAAAAAAAGAACTTAACATTGATTTGCAGTTTCTTTTTCCTAATACAACTGAAATTTCAGTATTTATGGCTTTCCAGAAATTATAATTTGAACATTAAGTGGATAAAACTGTTTTCCATATTCTGCGTGGTATATGAAAGTTTAAGGATTTTCTTAACAGTGTTTAGGTAGTATTTTTATGTATTGTTTTAAACAGGTAACCCTAATTTTGCTTTTTATTCTTAGTTAAGTTACAAACCAATGTTAACTGTCCTACCTCTGTTAAGATGCAATTTGCTTTTTTAAAATGTAATATCAAAGTTTTTAATTTAAAATTAGTCCAATTAATCCAAATACATTTGGTAATTTTTTTTTTATTTTTAGCATTTTAATAAAAAACACATTTTAGTGTATAGAAAATATTTTTTGACTGAAGTTGACAAGCATGCTGCTTTTGCGTTAGCTGCTCAATTTTGCGTATTAGTTGTCATTGTCAGTGTTGAGAAGTGCTAAAAATTTTTTTAACGTTGAAGTTCAACAATGTGCATTTTAGTTAATATTTTAAAACAAAATTACGATTTTAATTATCTGGAAATAAGGGATTTATAAAAATGTATATGAATGTATTTTAATATATTGAAGTATGTCCACTTAAGTGAAAATAATTGTCCTTAGCAAACATGGCGTGCAATAAAGCTGTTTATATTCCGTTAAATGGTGCCAAATTTTAAAATATATCAAAATAATGCGGCATTTAATTTTATTTCATTGTACAAATAGTGTGCAAACTATTGTGTTAAGGAATCTACTGCAAGGCAATGCGTCGAAAATGATTGTTTAATGGTCCCTCATCGGAGTAACCAGCTATCTCTTGGGGTATTATTCCAGATTCCTCGATTGAAGTACACGGACGGCACATGCATTCAAGCGGCGCTTTGGTAAGTACCTTCTTAAATTTACGCTCTCCATGCTTGACCTTGGGACAGAATAATGATACAGCTGCTTCGCGCTCACCGGACTCCTGGCAGCACATGCAGGAACGTTCCATTTGCCAAATTTTGCTGCCCGACACCTGTAAATCAATCGAAATAAAATAATTGCTAGGAATAGATTAAGGAATAACTTAACCTGTATATAGCTGGCACACCGACCCACACAGGCAAACGATGGTATAGGTTTTGGCACACATCCAGGATACTGTAACACATGTATGACGGGTGTCACCTGGCAATCATCTCCCAGATGCCCAATGTCTACAATAAATGACAAATAAGCCAATACACTGAGGTGTTAATATCTATTCCAATGGTTACCGTTATCGTTAGTAGCACCTGCATTTTCGGCATCTGCCATGCATAGCTTCAGAAGGCTCACCAGGACGCAATACAACAAAATCAGTACAAATATTTTGTTGTTTTCATTGCGTAACAAGTGGCGCAGCATTTTGTTGTCACCCACAAGTGTCGTCTCTATCAAATGGAAAACGCTTCAAGCCATCTTCCGGCTTTTATAGTTGCCGCCTAACGTGGCCACTAACGGCAATGGACGTTTCCCAAATGGCCGCTCGGCCATATGACTTATAGCCTAATAAAGCTCACCCAGAGCAAACCTTTTTGCCTAGTAATTGCATACATGAAAACGGCATTTATCCCGCTGTGTTTACGCTTACGCTCATTTATTTGCCATTCAACCAGGAGTACAAGTGCCCTGCAACAACTTATGCACAAATCAAAGCTTAAACAAAAGGCTAACCATCGACGACAACATCATCAGCATTGTTGTCGCCATTGTGAGACCAGCAGCTCCATTTTTTCTATTTCTCAAAAAATGTACAAGACGTTCCAAGCGCTGCTCACCCCATTTGATGTTTGTATCCACCTTGGTCAATGCCTTTCGAAGTGTCTCCACCGAGTCACCAAACTTAACTTCATTTTCGTTGATGAAGTTCAAGAACATTTTATGCTGCTCCCACGTGGTAAAGTAGTCGGCCATTTCACTCAGGACTTGGGCGGTCCTTGGCCAGCTTTCCAGACTGAAATTTATAGAAATTGAGTATGCGATTCCAAAGTTTTCCATTGGATAACTTACGCTTGAGCCAATTCTGTGATATTTGCGGCAATCATCTCGAAGATGGGAGTAACCAGATCGGGATTCTGCTGGTAGAGCTGAGCCAGGCCAACTGTCTTCTCTTGCACATTAGAGGAGGTATCCAAAATGTTCTGACGGTAGTGATCCATATACCTCCTGGTACAGCTAGCGGCCCGCCAGAGTAGTTCCTTTTCGACAGAATTCGTTTCTATCACGTAACTGTGCAGGATGTATAAATATTTTCCTGCTCTTGAAGCAGCACAGTAGAATGACTCACGTAAATCTGGACTGGGCTTATCATATTTTCCATCATATATTTCTAAGACTTTTCTGTTGCCATCCTCGTGCTTATATTTGCAAAGCCAGTCTACTTGTATATTTCGATTGTATACATCCAAAATGGTATCCTTGGAGCTTTCAATGATGCCCAGCTTGTCGTAGACTGCAGATGCTATATCACCTAAATAAGTGCCAAAGTTTGGCAACTGATCTGGGGTTAAGCGCAATGAGACTTCCCGTAAACCTTCATAGGCCGCATACCAGGGTATATAGTCAACTTCCTTACTCATATATTCTAGGAAATCAAAGACTTCCGCGTAGTCTATCATTCCTACCAATGCGAACTCAAAGAGATCATTAATTAGATGTGCACGATTCTCGGCAGCAATTGCACTGTGTCCATTCTTGTCCAGTGCCAAACGGATGCGATCAAGCAATGTTTTTTCATAGAACACTCTATAAAAGTTGGACTGTTTCAGGTTAAGCACAATCCAATCGATCGGATCCTTAAAAGACAACTGCACCAGATCCGAGCTCTTATCAAAGTAGAGACTTGGTGTTAGATTTTGGAAGTTTGGCAATAGATTCGATGCATAGGTGATGGGCACTGTGTAACGAAGCGAAGCATCACTTCCATCACCAGGACTTTTAAGGAATCGTTTTTGTTCTAAGATGACCAAACGGTTTTCCTGACTGATGTTCACCATGATCATTGGATAGCCCGCTTGTTCGGTGAAGTCAGAGAAGAATTGATCCAAGTTAACCTGCTGCGCTTTTGGCCAGTTCGCCTTAAGGTGGTTAAACAAATCCTTTGGCTCAGTGTTGCCCAAGTGGCTGAAAATGAAAAAAACAGTAAGACTAAAGGGAGTTTGGTTAAGTGAAGTTGGACGCACTGTTGCTTCAGGTAACTTCTGATGGCATTGTCAAAGTTTATACTGCCCATTGCATTGTACCACATGCGGATAATGCTGCTTGCCTTGGCAAATGAAATCCTACCGAACTTGTAGTCAATATCTTTTGGTGTGAGAATCTCCGATTCTGGACTGGTCATGGGCTGTGTAATGTTAAGGGAATCGGTGGAGAGGACACTCTGCAGTTTTTGTACGACAAATTGTTGATCAAATTGATATCCCGGATATAACTATAAAGACGTGTAAAAGAAGACGCTTAGTAAACTTATTGCGTGTTGTCTGAACTCAGTAGCTGACCTGATTACCCAAGGTGAACTCATAAAACCGCGCAAATCCTTCATTCATCCAGACATAGCTCCACCATTTGAAAGTGACACTATTACCAAACCACATATGACAATCCTCATGGATTATATTGCGTATGGTGAACTCCTTTTGAATCCAACCATCCGTATAGCCTGGTTCTTCCAGCATAACTTTATCCCTGTATGTCAAATGATAACAACATTAAACACTGCCAAGGATTAACTTTACTCTTTATATACTTGAAAATAACTAAGCCCCAGTTCTCCATGCTGTTGTGAGGGAAACGTGGGGTAGTCGTATACTGTAGCACCTGGTTGCCGAGCTCCTTATAGGATTGCTGGAAAAGTTCCTCATAAGCCGGCAGGACATGCTGAGCCACCTTATAACAGAACTGAGTGAAATTGTAAAATTCTGGGCGTGTGATGATAGCCAACTCGTTGGGATCCCCTCGCGTTTTGTACTCGGAGACCACAAAAGCCAACAGATAAGTGGACATGATAGGTGTTATCTCAAACTGATCCAAATAACGATTATTTCTGCAATCGATTATATATATAAATGTTAAAGATTTCAATTCTTTGATTGCTTTATGTTACCCTTCATCCGTTGTCTTTATCAACTTTGTATTGCTGATAGCATTAACTTTTCCCGAACGACTGATTGACAATTGGAAATTGGCCTTGAAGGCGGGCTCATCGAAGCAGGGCAGCACCAAACGTGCATTGATGCTCTGCATCTCTGTGACCAGCACCCACTTTGTTTGCAAAGTCTGCTCATTCGTATAGCTGGCGGCGAATAGTCCTGCCGTATCGCTGCGAACTTTACCCTTGTACTGAAAGTGTAGCACATAATTCTGCATGACAATTAAGGATTCCTTTAGTGGCACTGTCAGCTGCTGTGTCTGCTGTTCATACGTTAGCTGAGTTAGAGCTAACTGTTCCACCAACTCGTCCTTGTCATTATAGAGGGCACATTTAAGGATATCCAGTGTATCCTGGTGCAGTGTGATTTGTTTAACACCCGCTTGCATCGCTTGAAGTGTTATTTTAACATCTCCATCAAACTCTGTAGCTGGCTTATCAGCATCACCTTCTAGCCTGATAGTGAGCCTATAAAAGGATGGCACTACACTTTGTCCTAGTCGATACTCCGCACTTTCACAGTTAACTATAAAAGCCGCAACTAAAAGCCAGGCCAATAGCCCGTAGCTACACAGAGAACTGGCCATGTCGCAAACACAGTTAATACTAACTGATTGTTAGACCAAATTGAATAAACGTTAACATCTCTAGCAGCTAATTTAATGATGATTAGCTGATAATCAATTTTGTAGATAAGAGACTTCCATTCCAGATAATACATATCAATATAATCAAAATATAATTTTTTTCTTTCAATTGTGAATCACTTTCATTTTAAAGAGAGATTAGATTAGCCATAATATGTATCATAAAGATATAACTTTTTGCGGGGGATGCTATAAATTTCCATAGAATCAAAGCAAAAATCTTTTTTTGTATTTCATAAATTTTATGTACGTCTTTAACAATATTTATTTTCTTAACAATTTTTAATTATCATATATATAAATAGTGAAATCCAATCAACTTCCTCTACATTTGGCTTTCAATTCATATCTTATCAGAGCAATAGATTTAGTAGCGTTGAGATCATGACCAGCGTCATTGCTACCAATGTTGCTGCACTTGCTCCGTTTCTTGCCTTTAAATAATATACAAGACCTGCCAAATGCTGCTCAGCCCATTTCACGTTTGTATCCACCTTGGTTAAAGCCTTCCGTAGTGTCTCCGTCGAGTCTCCAAACTTAGCTTCATTTTCCTTGATCAAGTTGGAGAACAATTTATGCTGGTCCCACGTGGTAAAATAATCAGACATATCACTCAACACCTGGGCAGTCTTTGGCCAGCTTTCCAGTCTGAAATTTATAGAAATTAAGTATACGTTGGTCATCCTTTCCATTACATTACTTACGCTTCAGCCAATTTTGTGATATTTGCGGCCATCATCTCGAAGATGGGAGTAATCAGATCGGGATTCTGCTGATAGAGCTGTGCCAGGCCAACTATCTTCTCTTGCACATTAGAGGAGGTGTCCAAAATGTTAAAACTGTAGTGATCCATATACTCCCTGGTACAGCTGGCGGCACGCCAAAACCTTTCCTTGTCGATGGGGTTCTTTTCCGTCCCGTACTTGTGCAGGACAAACAAATATCTACCTGCTCTTGACGATGCACAGTAGACTGTTTCACGATAATCGGGACTTGGCTTTGTGTAAAGTCCTACGAGCATATCACCAGCCTGTTGATTGCACTCTTCATGGTGATACTTGCAGAGCCAACCCACCTGTTTATTTCGATTATATATTTCCAGTATGGTATCATTTGAGCTCCAATAAATGTTTAGCGTACTAAAGACTGTGGATGCTATATCGCTCAGATACTTATTAAAGCTGGGCAACTGTTGGGGAGATAAACGCTTGGCCACATGCTCCATGCCCTCGTAGGCAGCATACCAGGGTATATAATTGATTTCCTTGCTCATGTACTCCAGGAATGCAAAAACGTCCGCGTAATCCAACATGCCCACACGGGCAAAGTTAAAGAGATCATCAATGAGATGTGCACGATTCTCCACAGCAATACCACTGTGTCCATTCTTGTCTAGTGCCAAACGGATGCGATCAAGCAGTGGTTTATCATAGAACACTCTATAAAAGTTGGACTGTTTCAGGTTAAGCACAATCCAATCGATGGGATCCTTAAAAGACAACTGCACCAAATCCGAACTCTTATCAAAGTAGAGACTTGGTGTTAGATTTTGGAAGTTTGGCAATAGATTCGTGGCATAAGTGATGGGCACTGTGTAACGTATAGCGGCATCACTGCCATCTCCAGGATCGAGCAGAAATCGGTTTTGCTTAATGGTGACGAGTTGGTTATCCTGACTGATGTTCACTATGAGCATTGGATAACCCACTTGCTCCGTATAGTCGAAGAAGAATTGATCCAAGTTTACTTGCTGCGCTTTTGGCCAGCTCGCCTTGAGGTGGTCAAACATATCCTTTGGCTCAGTGTTACCCAAGTGGCTGAAAATGAAAAAAACAGTAAGACTAAAGGCAGTTTGGGTTAAGTTGAGTTGGACGCACTGTTGCTTCAGATAACTCCTGATGGCATTGTCAAAGTTGCTGGCACCCATCGCATTGCGCCACATGCGAACAATACAAGCTCCCTTGGCATAGGCGATGCTACTGAATTTGTATGCAATCTCGGAAGGAGTTTGAATGCTTGCTTCTGGACTGGTCATGGGCTGTGTGGCGGCTACAGCATCGATGGCAAATATCAAATGCATTTGACGCACGACAAATAGCTGATCCAATTGATACTCGGGATAGAGCTGAAAGTGAGAAAACCATCAGATGATTCACCTATATATGCTATAGTCCAGGTAATTACCTGGTGAGCCATGAAGTATTCATAGTAACGAGCAAAGGCTTCATTTAGCCAAAAGTAGCTCCACCAGGCGAAGGTAACACTATCACCAAACCACATGTGCGACGTCTCATGAGCGATGATGCGTATGGTGAACTCCTTGTTCATCCAGTCATCCGTAAAGCCAGGATGCATTACTAACACTGCATCACTAAAATGAGAATCGTTTGGGAGAATCTTGAATAAGCTGCTGAATCCATTGAACTCACCTGTATATAATAAGTCCCCAATTCTCCATGCCATTGTGTGGGAAACGTGGAGAGCTTGCATAGAGCATTTGATCATTGCCCAGTTCTCTATAGGGTTGTTGGAATAGCTCATCATAGGCTGGCAACACCTTTTGACCAACTTTATAGCTGAACTCCGTGTTATTATAGTAATCTGGACGAGAGACTACGGCAAAGTCATTGAGATTTCCTCGTGCCTGGTACTCAGCGATGATAAAGGCCAAGAGATATGTGGACATTAGAGGCGTTACCTCAAAGTGATCCATATAACGATCTTTGCTAGAATTTATATATCAAATTTGTATATATTTGAATCCAATTATAATTAGTTTAAAGACTTACCCATCATCTGTTGTCCTGACCAACTTTGTATTGCTAATGGAGTTAAAGCCACTTGGCCTGCCAATATGCATCTCAAACTTGGCTTTTAAACTCGGCTCATCGAAGCAGGGAAACACCAGACGTGCATTGATGCGCTGCAACTGTGTGACAACCATCCATTTGGTCTTCCCCGTCTGCTCATCCACATAGCTCGCCGAGTACAGACCCGCCATATCATTCCGTACTTTACCCTTGTACTGGAAGTACATTACATAATTCTCCTTAATATTTAGAGATTGCTTTAATGGCAATGTCAGCTGTTGTGTCTGTGGCTCAAATATCAGCTGAGTTGCAGTCAGCTGTTCCACCAATTGCCCTTTGACATCGTAAAGCTTACACTCAGCTATATCCAATGTATCCGCATGGAGGATGATTTTATTGACACCCGCCTGGAGCGCCTGAAGTGTTATTTTCACTTCACCATCAAAATCAGTAGGTATATTATCAGCATTAATCACATTTCTTATGGTCAGATTATAGTGTACGGGAATAAGACTCTTTGGTAGACGATAATCAACACTCTCACATGTGGCTAACAAGGCCACAAGTGTCAAAAGAGACACCAGTAATCTCATGCCGGCTCCACAACTGCTCATGGCGAGAGCAACTTTAGTACTGAAACGATGTAGAATAATCAAATGAAACAAGAACAATAACAATAAAACCAAACAAAAATAAAAAAAAAATTCCCCTCAAAAGATGTTGTTACTGATGATTAGATAACGTAAACAGTACATTTTCGGGTGATTAGCTAGTCAGTCACACCTCTCATTCGCTTCTCCTTTATTGGTTAGGGCCAAAGGTAAAGTAATCGATTGCCTCCAAGCGTTGTACCAAATTAGTTTGACAATGTGTTTATTTTGTTATTATTATGACACTTATTTATATAAATGTTATATATATATAAAAATATCTATGTAAGTATATGTTCAGAGTTTAACTTACTAAATGTTACCGAACTGGTTTTAACGCTAAAGTTTGCTGTTTTTAAGAACCAATATGCAAAACATAAACAAATATTTGTATATATACATATATATATTTGATATATATATACAAATATTCATATTTACAGATCTGTATTATCGGTTATGTAAATCTTATCGAACCCTTTATATGGCATAATAAACCAAATGACGCAAAAAATAAATAAAACTCCCCTTTTCGTTTAAAGCTTATCAACGCTTTTGACCAATTAGTCATAACTGGACATATATTTATTATATATAATCTGATAATGATATGTATGATTTTTTCATAACTATTTTCATGTTTACTTTAACAACTAGTGATTCTTTGTAAACATAATACTATATCTTGAAGACACACATTTATTATAAATCAAATATGCTTCTTTTTTATTTTTGCCGAAAATATTTTTAAAATGTAATAACTACAGTAAATATTCACTAAAGAGATTCAATTTGTACTAAGCGTAATTTTAGTTTAATTAAACTTAATACTCTAGGCAGAAACTCTAGCTGCTAAGAGTATTGTATTACAGAGTGTCACAGGTTCGAAGCTGTGCTAAGTGGGAACAGTTTTTACTTAATATTGTACTATTGCTATTTGTAGCTTCATTATTAATGTTGAGTTGATCTCTGGATGGATTTCTTTAGACATTCTCCTTGCTTTCTTTGATTGTATTAAATTTTGCTAGAACAAGTTGATTTCCTAAGAAATACATATATATATATACTTAATTATCAACACAATTACGTTGTTCAAAACTCTAAATAATCAATTTTTTCAAGTATCTTTAAGTATTTCTTATATCAATTACAGCTGCTATACTAGACGTGAGGCTCAAATTAATGCCGGATTTGCGATAGTAGGCTACACTTCTATTTCAAGAGTCAATAAATTCGATTTCTACAAATAGTTAACTTAACAATTTTTATTGCTTAAATGTTGCTTTAATCATTAACAAAAGTAAAACTGGCAATCCTTTGTGTAGGTATAAGAAGTGTGCTAAGACATGTCTATATTTCAATCAATTTAAGTATCTGAAAACATACCTATCACGATCTTGAATAGCGCAAGCCTTTGGAATTTTATTATATATATATATATTTATTATATATATATATATATGCTTATAGTATAATCATAAAGAAAAATGATTCATAGTTCAATAAAGATTAGATGAATTTTATTATAAGTATATTAGTTTGTACGCTAAAGCCTTAGTAATACTCAAAGCCAACCTATCTGGATAATTTATTGATTGTGAGCTGATTATGTACAAAATACTTTTGTGTTAGAGGCTATTGCCAATGCCACGTGGCAATTGATTGCCTTCAGTGTTGGTATAGCTTTTATCGGAGCATGGTTATCAGGGATACCAGGAATAAGCTGAGGGCACTGAATGCGCTTAACATGCTGCTACCATTACGTCCATTCAAGTATGTAACAACGTCGCCAAGTCTTTTGTCGGCCCATTGTAGGTTCTCCTCAACAGTCTTTTCGGCTGTCTTTAGTGTGTCGGAGGCGGCGCCGAATTTCGCTTCGTTATCTTTGTTGAACTTTTGCAGTTCCTCCAATTGGGATTTCTCGGTAAAACGTGAGGCAATATTGGAGATGACTGTGGCAACAGCTGAATAGCTACCCATACTGTGTGTAAGAGAGAGAAAGAGAGATTAATAATATATATAAATAGTAGTATAGTTGGTAATGCTTACGCCTTGGCTAAGTCATCGGTTTTTGTGGTGACCAATTTGAAGACAGGGAAAACATTCTCATTGTTCTCAGTGTATAATGTAGCGAGTACTGAAGATTTGTCCTGTTTACGTATTTCATCGGAAATAACTAAATTGAAGACACGTTCAACCAAAGATTGTTTCTTCACACAACCAAAGGAATTCTGTAGCAATTTCTCCTCAGTGGATACTGTCTCGTTCTTGAATTTGTAATACAGAGCATTGAATTCCTCATCATCACCCTCACGCAAGGTAACACAATAGACAACAGAACGTATATTCTTGGGTACAGTTGTTAATGATCTGAAATAGCCTCTGGATTGACTAATGCAATCGGCGTTGCCATAACGACATCTCCAGGACAACACTTTCGTACGCAAATAAATGTCAAGTGCCTTATCTGTAGTGCGTTCAGCAAAGCCAAGCTGCGAGTAAGCCTTATTTGTCAGATCCTGTATATAATGACCAAAGTGTCCTATATTTGTGCCCAAACGTATGGCCAAGAAGTTATAACCATTAAATGCCGATGTCCAAGGCAAATAATTGGTTTCCGTTGACAAATACTCCAACACACCCAGTGCCAAGTCATAATTGATTTGTCCAGCACGTGCCAAGTTAAGTAAATCATCAACCACTTGGGCACGATTGAGCTCATGTATGCCACTCCATTGGGCGGCTGCTAGAGCATGATGTATACCATGCCAATTCTTTTCAGTATAGTTAACACGATAATATCCTGTCTCTTGTATATTGGCAATAACCCAGCTGAGCGCCTCAGGAGAGGTGACCGTATGTTTAGCAGTTGGAGTCAATACAAATTTGGGTGTAGTCTCATTGAATTTCTTTTCAATATTCGTTGTATAACTAATAGGTACTGTATAGACCAGCTTAGGATCAGCTCCATCATTTTCCTTGAGCAGAAAACGTTGCTGACTGAACTCAAAGCTCTTTCCATCATCAGCTAGTTTGACATTGATCAATGGATATCCTACTTGTGTTGTAAAGCTCTTAAAGATATCCTCAGCGGACTTATTGAATCTCGCCTCGGGCCAGCGAGCACGCCAAGATTCCAGTAGATTTTCTGGAACCACAGATTGGTATTCGCTGTAAAAATAATTTATAATAATAATAAAAAAAAATAAATATGTTAAAAAATGTTATTTACTTACTATTTTTTCAAATAATCGTTGAGAGATTTCTGGAAATTATCAGCACCCATTGTATGCTCAATCATACGTATAAATGTGGCACCTTTGTTATAGGAAATGCTATTGAACATGCGGCTGAGATGTTCTGGTGTATAGGTGTTTGGTTCAGTCATAGGATTTGTGGCAACAGTTGAATCCATGGCCATGACAGATTGTATTTGATCAACAACGAACTGTTTCTCCAATTCCCATGTGGTTTCCACAAAGGCGGTACCATGATATTGGAAATATCTGGCAAAGCCTTCGTTCAACCAGGTATAGCTCCACCATTGGCAAGTGACCAGATCACCAAACCACATATGTGCCTGTTCATGAGCAACAACAGCGGCAATGGACTGACGAGCTGCCAGTGTTGTAGCCGATTCATCTACCAAGAGACGATCCTCTCTGTAGGTGAGCAGACCCCAGTTTTCCATGGCACCAGCTGAGAAATCTGGTATGGCAGCCATATCCATTTTATCATTGCCCAACTCATAATAGCCTAGTTGCAAATATTTATCCATTTCAGCCAAGATCTTGCGGCCAACATTGAAACTGTATTGAGTTTGTTGGTAATACTCAGGACGTGAGAGTACACCGAACTTTTCATCATTGCGTGTGACAAAATCGGAAACAATAAAAGCCAATAAATAGGTTGACATCTTTGGAGTTGTTTTATATTCATCAATGTAATAAGTGCTAAAATTAATTAATTAATTAATTAAATATAAATTTTAAAATTATATTAATTAATTTCTTTCTACTTACTCATCAATGGGATTCGATGAAATTTGCCTTGTGTTACTAACTGATTTCAAGGAGTGATGACGTATCAGTTTTACAGCAAAAGTTGCCTTATACTGTGGCTCATCAAAGCAGGGGAATGCACGACGTGCATGAAGTGTCTGAAACTGTGTGGAAGCCAGCCATCTAGCAATTGTATAATATTAATAAAAATAATACTTATATTAAGTACTAGTTATAAACCTACTTGGTCTCATTGTTATCATTGACATAGGAGCTGCGATAGAAGCCATGCATATCATCATCCAGTGTGCCAGTAAATTTAAAGTGCAAAATGTAGCTCTTTGTGTTTACCAGATCTACCGTTGTGGACACATTTCTTATATTTGTTTCGATATTTTCGCCTTCAATTTTAAACTCAATTGGAGTCGGTTTTTGAGCGCCACTAGCTGGCTTCTCCCAATACTCGTTAACGGAATAGAATAGATTCTTTGAGTGTAAGGATATAAGTTTTGTTGCTTCTTTTGGCTTAACTTCAATCCAGACTTCACCATCAAAAGTGAATAGCCTAGTACCTTCCAAGTATGGTTGCAATGTTATATTATAATGTACTGGTTCAACTTTTGTTGTTAATCTATGTTCAGGATTCTGAACAGCAAACGTTGTAGGTGGTTCTAATTTCAATGGCTTTGTATCTGCCAGGACAGTGGCAAGGCAGGCTGCCAAAAGGACAGCCACACGCAGGGCAGACATATCAACTGTAAAAATATATATTTAATTGTTGAATAATTATATTATTTATATATTTTTCTCATTTTAAAGAACTTTTTCACTTTGTTTTTTTTTGTAGTTTTTCTAACAGTTTATATAACACACTTTTAACACTCACTTTTGGTAAAGGATTTCTATACCGTCGATAGGAGAAGGAAAAGGAGTTAAACGCACCGTATAGAACTCAGTTCGACAACTAAATTTTTCTGGCAATAGACTCTACTATATATAATTGTGTTAACTGAATTGTACCAACGATTTATCTTTAGCCTTTAATATTTTATTTCAGTCAAGATAATGTTTATAGATTATGCAACGATTACGATGTCATACCGATAACAGGCGTCAGTCGTTGATTTACGCTATTTTTTTAAGCAATTGCGAATCATATAAGTGTACCCAACATTTGCTATATACTATATACATTTATATACCTATATACAAATACCTATATATAAAAACATTTTTGCATAAATTCAATTTATATATAAGTTAAATACAGCAAGCAAAACGCATAGAATTATATATTTAGAAAAATAGAAAAGTGTTAAAAAATTTAATAAGAATTGTTAATTTGATCATATTAAGTACCCATTATAATAAAGTATATAACAGTTTAAAACAACATTTCATAAATTAAAAATAATTATAAATATTTTACTTCTAATATTGTCTTTGGATCAACTATAACTACTTAAGCTTAGGTCAACAAATATATACTATTAAATATTATATATAGTCTATTCTTTAGATCTTTTCATTTACGCTGTTACTGTTACTGCATCCTGCTTTGAATAACGTATTTCTTTGCTTTGCTGCTTAGTGTTCTTCAGGGTTATAGTATTAAGTTTATTTGAGGTATTATATATAATCTAATATACTATATTTTAATTCAATAAATTTGTTTTGCAGTAATTACAGACAATCTTTGACGATACAATAAAATCCCCTCTAATTCATGAGTCACAGTCCGAACTGCGTGGTTTAGTTAGATTTAGTTTCGTGTAGTGGTTCGGTTCTTAGCTAAAGTACCTATGGTATGTGTATATGTGTGTATATGGATCTATGCCTGACTATAGGGAACAGTTTGCTGCAATAAACTTAAATACTGAAAACTAAATACTGTACCTTGACTTATATATAAATCATATATAAAACAAATATTTACAATTTAATATTAATGTCAATAGAATAAGCCTTAGTTTAATCTAATCTAAAAGTATATGGAATATGTAATATTTTTTTTAATTAAAGCATTATTAAAATCAACAAGTTTAAAAGCAATATAAAAACTAGAATCGATCCATTACACTCAAACGTCAAACTGACTAACTTAAGTAGTTTAAAGTGCTTTTTTGGTTAATAGGAAATTGGCAATAGCTGATAAAAGTATATATCGGAAACAATATATATGTATATATATTTATTAGTTTAAAGTTTAAAATCAGTGTTAAACAAAAAAACTATGAGCCTTTCACAACAAAATATTTCATTAAAAGCATAAGTCATTGCCATTATGCTGATAATTATTCTAGTTTATAGCTAGGTAACTGTCAGATAACATTCTAGTTTATAGCTAGGTAACTGTCAGATAACACTCAAATTATCTGACAAATAACTAAGCAGTTTTACTTCTTGGAATGACAAAATTAAATTATATTGGGATATTGCTGCAACTGGTGAAAGTGAATGAATTTTGGCAAAATCAATTAAAGAGGGAATATTGGTTTTATGGAAAACGTTGTTAAAAAAAAAAATGGAAAATAAATAAAGGAATATGTAATTTGAAAGAAACAAAGGAAGAGTGAGAAAGACATAGAAAATAAATAGAAATAGGTGGAAGCTATCAAAAAGCAGGGGAGAAATAGCGACGACATAAACTAAATAGGGAAGAATAAGGAAGAAAGTTAGAATAGAAAGGAAAGGCATAAAGACGGACTAAAAAGGCATAGAAGGGAAAAGGAATAAGTAAAATAGCTGTGATCCTACAAAATATATAATATATAATTATATTATTCAAACTTTCAGTTCATTATCTTTACTATAAATGCAAGTCAAGTCGTTTAATCCTCTTTATGGCATATCTGTCTACGCTTAAGATTAAGTGAGTTAAAAAATATATATAAAAATTATCAACTCATTTGTATGATGGATTATCGGATTGTTAAAGTTTGATTGCATTAAAATCTATATTGTAACGATATGCACGTGTTATCGATAATAAAACGATAGCTAAAGTTTTGTCATATTATTACCAGGTGATCGTATTGCTTTGTTATAGGTAATCGAGATATTATTTTTATTATGCGTATGTTAAAGTTTTGTTAAAACTGCAATATTATCAGATCGTATAACAATCGAACAATCATTATAAATGAATGAATAAAAGTTTTGTTTTTTTAACTATTGTATGTAATTATGATTAAATTTTATTTTCGTCAATATAATACATTTATTAGATAGTATGTATAGTATATATGTCATGATTGTCATGTGAGGTGTTCTTTAGAAGCCCTTTTGACTAATACTAAAACTTGTTAAAAGCTTTCACTAAAAATCTATTTAGAACAGTTTGGCTGCCAAAAGACAAAGGATTATGGAGAGAATGGAAGCAGTGATAGCATTGCTACCGTTTCTGTTAAATTGTACAACCCAATTGATAATAGGATCACGATTGGCCTTAAGCCACTCCATATTGGCATTAATATTAGCATCGACAATTGCCTGTAGATTTTTGGACACGAAATCAGAATCCTTAACAAGATTGATAAGCTCCTGCAGCTTATTCTTTTGGTTTTCATTAACCACATTGCTGGAAATGCCGACAATGTCTGTTTGTAGTGGATTTTCACCACCGAAACCAGCATTCAATTCACCATATTCCTGCCAGTGTACCAACAGGAATTCAATGCTCACAAGTAGTCCAGCCTCACCACGGGAATAGGTTGGAGCAAGTAGTGTATAACGCTCCTGGGTACGCAGCTTATTGGTAAGATCAATGCTGCTAGAGACATACTTATTTAGCTGATAGGCATCCTGGGAGCAGCCCAATGTGGAAATAAGTAAACGACGTTCTGCCTGATCATTGGAGTTCATCAGCTTATCATAGACAAAGTCAAAAGTCTTATTGGTTGCCTGTTTCAGGCCATTGCAGTAGACTGGTGATTGTAGATTTGGTTCAATTGGTGTGCCATCATCAACCAGACTTTGCAACTTCTGTTTTGTCTCTGCAAGGCAAAGTTCAACACCAACCGAACAGGCTATATTGATGACTACATTGCGTGTGTATTTGTCCAAATGCTTTTCACCATGTACATCATTAACACCAAATTTATCATATTGTCCATTGACCAATGTATTGACATATATCTGCAAGTGTCCATAGGCCTCATCACTGCTCAAATAACGATTGAATAGCGAGATAACCGTATTGACAGCGGACCAAGGTGCATATTGTGTCTCCTGTGGCAAGTACGTGAGCAACTGCAACAGTGTGCCATGGGACAGGCGTCCACTGGTACTAAAGCGATAGGCATCACTGATCAACTGTGCACGATTACGTGTATGTATTTTATGTGGGCGTTCGATAAGGCCATTAATAATTAGCTGCCAGTTGTTATCATCATAATTAATGCGATAATAGCCAGTCGATTGCTTGTTACCAATTAGCCAATCCTCCTTCTTTAATGTAGCATCCTCAATCGTAATCTCCTTCTGCTGTAGCAGATAGTGTGTGGCCTTGGTATTGCGGAAATCTGAGTTGAATTGCTTAGCATAATTAAATGGTATATACCAAAGCTTGGTGGAGTTGTATTCCTTATTGTTTGTATATTGTTCCTGCTTAACGGTGAATTTGCCACTATCATAGTCACGAGTTATGGTCAATATGGGTACACCACCTTGGCGTGTCCAGCTGGACAACATATCATCAATGGTAGCTGGCACCTCAAAGTTTTCTTCACGAGCAGCAAGTGCAATGGCGGCAAACAAATGCGTCTCATTGGCAGCACTGAACTTACTAAAAAAATATAATTAATAAATATTTATAATTAATAAAAATTAATTAAACAAATATGAAAATATTAATATAAATAAAATAACTTAAAAATAAAACTAAAAAAATAATATGTTCAGAATTATTAAATAAATAGAAAGTAAAAATTAAATAAATAACAATAAATAAATATAAATAAAATAAAATAATTAAAATAAAATAAATAAATAAAATAAAATAGGTAAAATGTTTTCTCAATAAAAATAAAAAAATGTAATTAATAAAAAGTATCAAATAAAAAATAAATAAATTTATTACTAATTAATAAATAAAACTAAATTAAACAATTACTTAAGCTTATGAATTGTACTTACTTGGTCTCCAAGTAGTTGTTTAGACCACGTTGGAAAACGGTGTTGGTCAGTGCATTACGCCACATGTCCAATACAGAACCAGCCTTGGCATAGGCAATTGAATCGTAGAGACCAGATATCTGTAAGGGTTGCTCCACAAAGTGTGTCATAGCACGTACATTGGGATTGGCATCGGTCAACAGAGCACTCTGATAGGAGCCAGCTTGGAATACTTGGAAAATATCCCATTCGGGATAGGCCAAGTCTACAGCCAAATGTTCAAAGAGTGTAGCAAATCCTTCCTTCAGCCACAAATAACTCCACCATTCAATGGCAACAAGATCACCAAACCACATATGTGCATCCTCATGAGCCTCAATCGTAGCAATATTTGTCTTTGTATTAATTGTAGAGTTCTCCGTATTATACAGCAAATATTCCTCACGGTATGTGGCTAGACCCCAGTTCTCCATGGCACCAGCTGCAAAGTCAGGTATGGCAGCCTGATCCAGTTTGGGCAATGCAAATGGTACCCCGAAATAGCCCGAAAGACGCTTCTCGACAAGCATGCCCGTGGTTAAAGCCCATTCCTGTTCATGTTCGGTACCCTTACGTGAAAAGACACGTTGGGGCAAACCATTTAAACTACCCTCAGAAGAAACAAACTCTGATACAATAAAGGCTACCAGATAGCTGGACATTTTCACTGTGGGTTGGAAAACAGTTTTTCCAGCACTAAAAAAAAAAATAGTTAAAAAGAAAATATTTGTACCTCACGTTATTGGTAGTTGACTTATTCTTATAACATACGCGGATTTGGTTGTATCAACTGGCATATTGCTAATGGCATTATAGCTGGCATCATGGTTTAGGGTTATTGTGAATATGGCACGTTTTGCGGGTTCATCATAGCAGGGAAAGGCGTGACGTGCGTCGGTGCTCTCGAACTGTGTTGTTGCCAGGTATTTTGTGGCACCATTTGCATCGGTGTAAGTGGACAAATAAAAGCCGCCATTGTCTGTACGTAGATTACCCTCATATTTAATGGTTAGCAGATAGTTGGCGTTAGCTTCAAAGGTAAGACCAGACTTCGACAGTTTCAGGAATTCACGTGGCAGGTCCTGGTTAATTTCCAAGACTGTATCAGTTGTTTCACCAGTTTTGCGTATGGTTGCCGTAAAGTTTTCCAACCTTCTAGCGTGAATTACAATAACGGTACTAGTTTCAATAACTTTTATATTAATAGCAACAGTTCCCTTGAAGGCTGTCTGTCCGGTATGCACATTGGTTGTCAGCTCTACAGCATAGTCGATGGGTTCAGTATTATTTGGCAGTCTATAGGTTTCGTCATCAGCACGTGGCTCCACACGTAGGTTAGGACTCTCAACAAACTGCAGCTGCTCCAAAGGTGGATAGTGGCGTACAACAGCTGCCTGTGAGGTGACCACTAACAGCAGTGCTATGATCGATATTACTGTTCGAGCCATGTTGTCCTCGGTATCGCGACAACTGCAAGTAACTGGGGAACACAGGTGGCCACACGTCTACTTATAAGCAAATTTTTCTTTTTAGCCTATTATCGTAAATTGCCATGTTATATATTAAAACTATGATATAGATAGTCTTATCAACATAACATGGCACTAGCATAAAGATTATTCTAATCAAACGAGCTATGATATCAATTTTGCCTTCAACCTATAATATGCTTCTATCTACAGAGTCATTTAACCACTTTGCTGCTTAACAGTAAATCAATGAACTGATCTTTAACTACCATAAAATGAATGGTAAAAAGTGTGACTAGACTTGTCTTTAACTCAAAATCAATGAAACTTAAATATTGAAGTATAGCAGGGGCGTAGCCAATACTTTTAAGGCGGCCGTACAAAGTTGCAAAACCCGATGAAGATCATAGAGTTATCATACTTCCGAAATTTTGGGGTATATAAGTACGACTAAGTTTTATTAGATGAACTGATAGTGAACACAATAAAAATACCTTGAAAGCCATATTGGCTAGATTGATGTTTCTACGGTTCGGGATACCAAACGTCTTCCGGTAAAAATGGTTATCCAATGTTTATGGGATAGAAGATGTATACTAATATATACAGTTAGGACTGTCAGAATAGTAGCTGAAATTTAATAGTTTCCTGAACTTTTTTCCGGTAATCATATAGAAATAGGATTACTTTATAATACATTGTACTCCCTATGAAGCACGTCCCAGTAAAGTGTGGTAGCTAATACGAAATCAAGAGGACAGATACTAATGTCATTTGTTGATTAGATAGGTATTATGGACATGACATGACATTCAAAGCAGTAATTAAACTTAAAAATACTTAAAACTTTGCTGATTGTGAAAGTATATATAATGTGAGTACTTAAGTAAGTCGATTTTTATCACATTTATACGCCAATATGTGCTTGTATTTTGGTATGTGTATAACATAAATCTGTTTATACACAACACGTTGAACAAAGGCCAGGCTAAAGTTATAAAAATTCGGGGGAAGAAATATAAAGGAGGAAAAACCCTTTATAACCAACTAAAGACCACTTAAAGCGTTAGAAGCGTGTGCAATTCTTATTAAAACGTTTTATTATATTGCGTTAATCGTTGAAATCTATTTAGTGTAATGAAAACACAAATATTTGGCCTTATGCCATAACCAGCGATAAGTGTAATCAACGTCAAGTGTTAACTATTAACTAACTAATATTTCACCACAATACATCAAAAAGATCTGGCTTTCTTTATCGAAAAGCGGGCTATATACGTATATATATATATATATTTACTTCATGCAATTATTTTGTAGCATAATTATTTATTGAAAACATATATACATTTATGATTACGACTACAAATATGATTAGGCATATAAATTTAATAGTACTTTGACAGTATCAACGCTATAAGCGCTACCATTATGGTAAGCACAGAGCCGGAACGTGTGGCGCTTCCATTTCGATGATATTCTACTAACCAGTTTACAACTGGATCCCGATGTACATTCAACCAGTTGAAGTTTAACTGTATGCGATTATTGACATTGGTGCCTAGATCGGGATTGATGTATTGTGATCCTTTAGTATTGATGTCGGCAATCAATGCATTAAGCTGTAAAAGATTAAAGTTAGTTGGGTTTCAGAAAGGGTTTTGTGCCTTATTTACCCGTGACTTCTGTGTTTCGCTGACAACAGATCCGGCTATGCTGTTGAGTGCTGAATTTAATGGCTTCTCATTGGGGTTTGTACTGAGCTTGGCATATGCCTCCCAGTTGGACTCCAAGAACAGCAGACTAGCAGTTACACCAGCCTCACCCCTTGTATGTGCAGCATTGATAAACGAAGTACGCTCTCCGTAGTTAAGATTATTTGCTTGATTGATGGAAAACTCTAGGAATTTCTTCAGCTGTGCTGCATTCTGTGAACAGCCCAGAGAGGAGATGTACAAGCTGCGATCAGCAGCATCGGTGGAAGCTAATAATCGATTGAGGAAAGCGTCATAAGTTGTGTCCTCGGCTTGCCGCAGTCCGGCACAGTAGGCCTGTGTTTTGAGTGTGGGCTCAATGGGTATACCCCGTAGTAGTCCCTGTAGCTTCTTGTGTGACAAATCGTAACAGCTTGGGCTGCCCACCTGGCAGGCTAGGCTCACAAGGACGACACGCAAATAGTTGTTTAGATAATGCTCGCCAGGCAACTCATTGACACCCAATTTGTGGAAGATTGGTTCAATCTGTTCGATAACAAAGTGTTGGAAGTGTGAGTATTGTGCATCGCCTCTTAGATATGTATCGAAGACGGTGAGGATGCTATTGGCTATGGACCACGGTGCATATTGATCCTCATGCTTTAGATATGCCAGCAGTTCATAGAGCGTGGATTGTGTTAGACGACCCGAATCCACAAACCGGTAAGCATCCAGCAGGAATTGTGCACGATTGCGTGTATGGAATGTGTATGTATTCTCAATAAGTGCTTTGGATATTAGCCGATAGTTTTCCTTATCGTATAATACGCGATAGTAGCCGCTGGTTTGTTTGTTCAGGACTAACCAATCATCCTTGGAAATCTTGACATCAGACACTGTCATTTCCTTAACATTAGGCAGATAATGTGTTGCACGTGTGTCACGATAGTCGGGACTTGATGCCACTGCAAAATTAATCGGAACATACCAAGTATCCTCGTTGATTGTGTTTTTGTCGTTCAGATAACGTTGTTGCTTTATGGTAAATGTCCCGGCGTTATAGTTACGCTCCACTGTCAAGAGCGGATAACCAGCCTTGTGGGACCAACTGGAGAATATGTCAGCGACTCTGGCAGGTATAGAATACTTTAACTCATCAGCTGCTTCCTGCAGGGAGGCAAAGAGATTCCATTCATCCGTGGATTGGTATTGACTATGAGGGATTGAAATTAAACGATTACTTAATATGTTTATAATGGAATCTGCGTAGCACTTACTATTGAGTAAGGTACTTATTGAGTCCACGACGGAACACAGCATCCGTCCAAGCATTCTTAAACATGTAAAGGACACAGGCTGGCTTGGCATAGGAGAATGTATTATAACGTCCTGAAATCTCACTGGGTGTTTGAACATAGTGTGTCATGGGTACAGCTGTGAGTGCAGCATCATTGATAAGAGCACTATTATAATCGTTGACATGAAAGATCTGATAGGTATCCCATTCGGGAAAGGCAATGTCATTGGATTCGTATGAGAAAAGTGTGGCAAAACCTTCCTTTAGCCAGAGGTAAGTCCACCATTTAAGGGATACCAAATCACCAAACCACATGTGTGCATATTCATGTCCAATAATATTGGCTATGCTTGTCTTCAGATTGATAGTAGAGTTTTCCTTGGTCCACCACATGTACTGTTCCCGATATGTAGCCAGACCCCAGTTCTCCATGGCGCCAGCTGAAAAGTGAGGTATACCAGCTTGATCTAGTTTTGGCAGAGCAAATTTGACGCCAAAGTATTTGGATAAACTGGACTCAACAACCAGACCAGACCATAAGCTCCATTCCTGTTCATCCTGTTTACCCTGACGTGAATAAACCCTTTGTGGTATACCATCCAATTCACCCGAAGTGTACCCAAAATCCGATACAATAAAGGCAATTAGATAGGATGACATCCTAGGAGTTGTGGCAAATACTGTTTTTCCGGCTCTGTTAAGCAAAACGCAACATTAGGGATATATTAATACCAGATCTTAAAGGATTACTTACGCTGATTTGGCTACATCCACTGGCATATTACTGATCGCATTATAGTTGGCGTTGTGGTTAATCGTAATGGTAAAATTTGCTCGTCTGTTCGGCTCATCATAACAGGGAAATGCGTGTCTGGCATTGGTACTCTCAAACTGTGTTGTTGCCAGATGACTGTATAGGATTATATAATATAGAAATATTGCTGCAATGCATTGAATTCCTTATAGACTTACTGTACTTTGTTTTGATCATCCGTATAGTTAGTTCTATAGAAACCACCCATATCACCACGTAGTATCCCTAAATAATTGATGGTCAGAGTCCAGTTGGTATCTTTACCAAAACTGAGAGCTTCATTGTTTGGTTTCAATTTTAGAAATTCACGTTCCAGTTCATAGGCCACAGTAAGTGGTATTGGAGCACTGCTAGTGGTATCCTTGCTTACGATAGTAGCTGAGTAGTTGCTAGTTTGGCGTGCATGTAGGGTGATCGTGTTGGTTGCCTCGAGAACTTGCAGATCGATCTTTACAATACCCCTAAAATCGAATAGACCTGCTTCTATGTCCGTCCAAAGCTCAATGTCATAGGATACAGGTGCCGTATTATTGGGTAAACGATAATTTCCAACACTATTATCATCCGCACGTGGTTGAATATTACCATTTGCTGCATATCCTTTTGTCTCCAGTTGGTATATATCCACATCCAACGGTAGTTTAAGTCCTGCCTGTGCACCAGTTGCCACAAGCAGCAGTGATACCAAGCACAAGTATTCCTTTCTGTGACCCATCCTTAGAGCTCTACAGTCACATGAGCATTACGCGATTCCTCTGAACTTGGCGCATATTTATGGAAAATTTCATATCTTATCCAGTATCAAAATTCATCATAAAGATAGTTAAACTCAACGATAAAATATATTCGACTAATTAGTTAAAATGAATATTTCTACGCTTTGAACATTGCTTATAAAACCTTAAATATATAACTTATCTCTAGACATTACCTATAAACAATATCAACAATAGCTGATACGTTTCCATAATAAGAATAATATATATATATACATATATAACAGTGACTTTACATATTTGTATTCCTAAGTTTAATTTTTAAGTACTTTTATGTACGAATAGTTAAAAACCTAAAGCCGAAGGCTAAATATACACAACCAATCCCTGACCTGATTGTTATCAACATGCTTTTTGTGGTGTATTATTTACCGGCATTTGATAACCATTGTTACCGGCTTGTTATCGATAACTTTTGTTATAAATAATGAGGTGAAAAGCTCACTGTACTTATCTATAATAATCAGATTTTATAATACTTTTTGAATGAATCGTATATATATATATATATATAAATACTATATATATCTTTTCAGTATGAATAGCAACTTCTTTGATGCAATTTAACTTTTCTTTTCAGATAGTGCAGTTATAAAGGGTTTTCTTTTCCTTTACCAAAAAAAGGTTTTAACTGTTTGTTTTCCTTTTTGTTAGCTTAGATTGTGTAAAGTATAAAACTTTCAAGCATTGTTCTAAGTTGACCTTTGCTCCTGAAACTGAAAACACTTTTTCTTTTACTTTCCAAACTCTGCTTAGCTATAACTCTGGCGAATATGAACCTTGAAATCGGAAATTAAATATACTTTTTTTTTGGAATTCTGAGGCTTAGTCCTGTGAGTTGCATTTGGTTTTGTTCAAATCTGAGTCTTTGAAAATATTTGCAAGTTTGCCAATTTTTGCAGTGTTACAAAAATTGCAAAAAATGAAAAAAATGCATTTTTAATGAAACTGATAGGGCAAGATTGTCGCCCTGCTTATGAATATATATACTTTATAAGGATTTAGATGATTATTGCTACCTATTACATATTTGTTTATTTTATACAAATCCAATAGCTAAGAAGTAAAAATATTTTAGAATTTTCCATTATTACCTATAAAAAAATATCACATTTATTTATGTATATTTTACTACTTAGTTTATATTTTATTTAAATTAAAGTTTCAACTTTCAATTAATATATATATATATATGTATATGTATATATATATATATATATATAAACAATTGCTATAATTTATATCAAAAGCCTAAAGCACCACGCATCATTCCACTGGCAACATTCAATAGGCTACTGGGACGAGTTGAGCCATTTCCTATGCTCAAGGAGGCGGCATAGATGGCTTCATTGTTTTGTGGGGTTTGTGTCATTTCCTTCATCAACCAATTATGTATCTGATGCTCAAACTTATCCAGAAATTGATCAGATTTAATCATTTTATAGCCTATTGAATCTGAATCTTTAGATACCAATGAGTCATATGATTTGTGTTTTTCTTGATTTAAATAAACTTCAATCTTTGCGCGTATAGTTTCAAACTGCAAATAAAATATTAATTAAATAATATTATAGAGTTCTGTATTAATTAATTAGTGTTATTATTATTTTAATTACCTGTGACTTTTGATGCTCAGGCACATAGGATGCTAAATCATTGAAATGATGTACAAAGCCGGATAATTGGGAAAGTTGTTTATAGTTATTATCTACATAGTTCCAGATAACGGTACGTCCAGCCAAATTGGATTTATACATATAAGATAAATACCATAGGGATTCATATTTATCTATTACATTAAATGTTGTATTCACACCAAATAATAAATTTAAAAATTGTGTCAAGTGTCGATGATTTTGAGTGCAACGCATTGCATATATAATATCATCATAATAACCTGATTTACGATCCTTGATAGTACGCAGTAAATCGATAACCTTCTCCAAATCTTTATCACTTAAATAACGCATACCCATACAAAGAATTGTATCATGGGTGCCATAATAATCGGAATATCCCTCAGCATCTGTTTTTGTATGGGATACATTGTAGACATAGTCATGGGCCAACCGATGTGTATAGTCCAGGCACTCGGGTACATCCATTCTACAGGCCATTTCGAGTAGATCCGTGTGTGCTTGTTGTTCATGGTTTGGATACTTAGCCTCTTGGTGAGGAAAGATACGCAGGAATGTGGGTGTGATAAGGCGACGCATAAATCGCTTGTACAGTGTATATGTGGTAGTGTCAAAGAGATTCGTTTCCATAAACTCTATGGCATTGATAACCTCACTCCAGCACATTAGATTCTCTTCGAATTCCATGTACTTGAACAGCTCAAATAAAACAACCACAGATTCAAGCTCGTTATGCTCAATGAGTGGTGCCAGATCCTGGAAAAGTGCTGCACGATTTCTGGGATGAATCACTGAGTGATTCTGTTGCAGCTGACGTGCTATGGACATTAGATTATCCGTATCGTACAACAAATGATAGAAGCCCGTTTGCTGCTTATTCGCAATCAACCAATCGCGTCCAGTAAGCGTAAGATTGAGCTCCTTCAGGCTAAGATTAACCTCCTTTACTGGTGGCATAAAGTACTCTGCATGTGTGCTCTCAAAACTTGGTGTTGCAGTTGTGGCAAAGTTCAGTGGTATCCACCAGCATTCTGTACGTGAGTGTAAGGAACGTTGTCTCAGTGTTATCGTATCATTCTCATAATTCCGTATAATCGAGACAATTGGTATCCATTCGCTATGCGTCCAGGTGTGCATTATCTCTGGCACTCGTTGCACCCATGTCTGCTGTTGTAGCTGTGTATCCTCGAGCAGCTCTTGCTGCAGCATATTAAATAGATCCACTTCAGTGCCAGCAGTGTATTTACTGTAATAGTGTTAAGACTTTGCCAAATCAATTGCTACCGATCAGTTCAACCAATGCCACCCAATTGGTACTTACAATTTCTTTAGGTAACTGCTGATGCCACGCACAAAGTTCTGTTGATGAAAGGCATGATGAAACATTTTGATAATGCAGGCAGCTCGTTTGTAGCTAATGATGTCAAATGCATTCATTATCTTCAATTCTGTTTCCACATAATGTGTTATGGGATGTACATCATAGAAGCTGCTAAAGCTAAAGGCATGTGCGGCTTCATCTCTAATGAATACATCCATGACCTTGCGTTCTGGATAAAGCTAAAAATAAGAATAAGTTTAGAATCATTAATATTATAACCATTAATCATCATTACCATCATTATTCATATTTGGCAACTTACCTGGTCAGTTATTATATAACTAAAGTAAGTCGCAAAACCTTCGTTCATCCAAACGTATGTCCACCATTGAGGCGATACCAAATTACCAAACCATTGATGTGCGATCTCATGATTAACCGTCACTATATTCTTGATACGTCTATGCTCATCCATGGTATCATTGAGTAGTATGCAATCCTCATGATAGGTTATTAAACCCCAATTCTCCATGGCAGAACCTTTGTTTCTCTTTAATGCCACATGATCTAATTTTGGCAGCGAATACGGTATACCAAAGTAATCCTCGAGAGCGGCTAATGTGAGCACTACATTTCTCAGTGAACTTTGTCCCTTATTCTTTTTAGTGGGGGAGGAGTATATGCTTTGGGTCACGCCACGGTATGTCTCCGATATATGCTCGAAGTTGGATATGACAAATGCTACCAAATATGTGGACATTGGTGGTGTTGTATGGAAAGTTGTTGTGGTCATATTTCTATATAGAATAGAACTTTTAATTCATAAATTAAAACCATTTAGTATAAGAGATTTACCCATGATTATCCAGGGTTAATACTGGCATATTGGATATAGCCGTATAGTTACTGCTGTGGGTTAATCTGATGGTATAGTTAACCTTTATGCCAGGCTCATCATAGCAGGGAAAGAAGAGGCGTGCAAGGGTGGGTTCAGCCTGTGTTGCAGCTACATAGCTGTAAGTTAGTAAATTTAATATTTTAATAGCAGTTACTAACTTAAGCCAAAATTGCTGCTATGACAGCTAATGTATGTAGAAATCTATAATTTATTATTTTTATGTTTTGCTATTTTTTTGCCCGACGATATTTTTGCATATGATTTTTATTTTTAATTATAAGATTCAAAGGAGAAACCGAAAAATTTCTCTTATTCTATATTCAGTTTCATGTGGCATACAACAAAAATAAATATTTATATTTAATTTGATTTTTTGTTATTATAGAATATAGAATTATCTATACTTCTTAGCCAGTTGGTTGCCGATAAGGTTGTATCATCAATCAACAAAAAATAAAATAAAAGACAACCGGATTCAATTTGGCTTACAGTCATGCCCCTTTATAAAGAAGTATTTATGCATGTATACGTCTAAAAATATATATATAAATTTATATACGTATATATTGTATATATATTCATTTGTTTACATGCAAACAGTGACGCGTATAGCCTATCTTTTTTGATAACGTTTTGAGCATTATCGAAAAGTGAGAGCTAACAAAGGTTTTCACTGAGTGAACTTGATTATGCGTAAAATACGTTCGTTTCATAAAATAGCTACTTGTATTATATAATTAATACACACGCGGCATTTAATTAAATATTTAAATATTTAATTAAGAACACAAAACAATAAAAAAACTCAAAAACAAAAACCCGAAACACTCACTAGGTGCTATTGGTAGTCTCATCTGCATAATCCATCCAATATAAACCTTGAGCCTGTTTACCCATTTTGCCAGTATATAGTATTTGTAGACGATATCGTTGACCCGCCTCAAAGGCTTGATAGTTCTCCTTGGGATGTATGATCAGAAATGTAGCATATAGCTCAAATGAATGCGTTAAATCATCCACAAGTTCACCAACGGCGTCCGGGTTGGCATTGTCCAATAATCTTGACGTTATCTGTATATCGCTTAGATTTTTGGAATGTAGCACAATTTCATTAGTCGAACGTTTAATCTCAATGTCTATGGTACAATTTCCGGTAAATTGTAAATCTCCCAGATGTATATTGCTGGTGATATGCAAATGATAACCCAAAGGATATGTATCATTGGGTAAACGTAAGGGTCTTGTGGACAAGAGTCCTAAATCCTTTTGGAATGTTGTCAAAGCGGCTGTAATATTCTCCTGTAATAAGCACTGAGCCACTATCAGTAGCCCTATACTAAAATACGACGTTAACATTATGTCAATTTCTTAATATACATATATATATATATTTATATATTTTTTATTAAATTTATTTTTATAACGCGCACGTTGACTACCGAATCTTGACTAAACGGCTGAACGGCTGAAGCGACAGGCAATGCGTCTAAACTGAACGTAAGCCTCTTTATAGATAAGATAATACATAATCGATCGTATAAGACTTTGCTTATACACTACAATAATGGCAACAACAGCAACTCTGCTGTGCTCTTACAATAACTTGTGTCAGGTCAGGTCGCAACCCTGGCTTGTGTGTATATACTGCTCTCTCTTACTTGCTCAAATTCTCTTCTGTATAAAGAGCGCTCCAGATGTAAAACTGATAATTATTAGATTGCCTTCCACAGTGAGAAATTCTATAACAGTAAATAATTATATTATGTATATATCTATATTGATCGCTGATTGGTTATGAGTTACTCGCTCTTTTCTTGCAGTGCAACAAGTGAGTTCAATTATTGTAGAATCTCTCGCAAAAAGTTCGGCAAGCATTCGGCTCTCATATGAAACGCATATAGCTTCGTGTTCTGCTACCGAAATGATTCAGTCGAAGTTGTACTTTCCCATTGTTAAAATGCCAAATAAACGCGGCTTAAACATGTTTTTGTTTTGGTTTCTTTTGAGCATCTTCGCCATTGTCTGCGCCGATAACCAGTTACAGCAGAATTGTGCTCACAATGGAGACTATGTAAGTTGGCTATGATTATCACAATATACACCCACACATAATGATATATGTATAAATTTGCAGTGTCAAACACATATAGAATGCTGCTCCAGAAAATGCATGACATATTTGTATAAATGTGCACCAAAAATACTTGAAACAGTGCCAAGCAGCACACAAGTACCAAATGAACAGTATGATTATTTTGGACAATTCTTATTGTATCTACAAGGCATTAAACCCCTACCACAATACTATGATATTGTACCACTGCAAACTGATAACCCCATAAACCCACATACTGACACTGGGTTCAATCATAAGGGGGGCACACAAAATGTGGTGAAAGTGGATCCATATGATGAAACAACTCAGGGCGCTACTTGTAGATCCATTGGTGACGAAGTAAGTACCTTTTAGTTGTTGTTATTGTTAATTGTTTTTGGCTTAAATTGTGTTAAATTTGTTAACTTTTGTTTTCTCTTTAGTGCTCATACCACAAGGAATGCTGCTCTCTACGCTGCCATTCATATCTACATAGATGCGTCCATTGAGCGTTATCAGCTCAATTCAATTGAAACAAGTTATTTTAGAATAGACTGTATACATTTTATAAAATAAATATATCACACACATACATACATATTAATGTATATATATATATATTTATATTGCATGACTAATAAACTACATATTCATTTAATCAAAATAAAATTTGTTTGTTTCTTTATATAAACAACAGATCCAGAAACTGTCACAATAAATCTTAAGCAAATTCGAATCTGTGAAAAACCCATAATTATTTGATAACCCATATCATATTCCATATAAACAAAAACATTTAATATATATAATTTAATTTGTTGCAAAAATACCCGGATATGTATATTTAACATTAAATAACAATAAATATTTTTATTATTATTTCTACTATTGTATTTTATTTGTGGTTACAAGGGTAAGTTGGAGGTTGTGTTTCATAAGTGTGTGTAAATATTTTTAAAATTTATCAATGATTAATGTTTTTATAAAAAAAATTGTTTATCTGTAACATTAGTCATGTTGCTGAAAAGGCATAAAAACAAAAGCTGCAAGTAAACATACTTCACGCACTGTACTTGACGTGTTTTTAAGACAATAAGTCACTTCATCCGTCAATGAATTGTAAACTTTTACTTGGAAATTTGGGCTAAAGCTGACGCACAGCATAAAGAACTAGTTAAAGAGTGCTAGGTTTGAGGTAATATGTTGCATGATCTTAGACCTTATGCACGTAAGCTAGATCTAGTTTTATATATATTTATTTATATTTCTATCATCCAAAACTTCTACATTTCTTTTCTGTATTTGTTTGCTTACCAATTGGAATACACTGTAATAAATATTATATATAAACAAAAGACTTGAAGTCAAGCTGTTACACAGTTTCTTGAAGTGTATAAAAGCCATTTTATATACACCTTGAGCCAGTGGCAGGTACAAGCTTAAGGTCAAGTAGCAGTTAAACAATAATGAATATCCAAAGTATGTTGACGTTATCTGTAAATGGTGCGTTTCATATCGTTAACTTTAAATATTTACCCAGTAACTTTATCTACTGTAAGGAACTATAATTAATTATCTTGAACTCAAACTACTTGACACAAATGTCACCATGATTGTGACTGTGATTTGCAGGCAACAGCAACAACAAATCTACCGAGTGGCAAAACGAGCTAACAAAAAATAGAAATTGCCAATTAATTAAAGCCCGAGGTCATTTCATTTGAGAACTTCTATTAAAATGAAGCAACTTCGAGTTGAGCAACTCAGAATACATTCAGTTTGAAGAGTGAACTCTACCGTTGGTAAAATGATGACCAGTTCATTGTTGGTTTGCTGCTTATTGCCACTGCTGCTTGGCATTACTGTAAGTGAGAGGGAAAAGGATGTATGAACTTCAACAAATTGACAGACTGTTATTTACATACAGGCAAAACCCACGAAGCTTACAAACAGCATTGAGGCCAAAATACCGAATTTTCCGCCAGCACAACAAGGCTCACACAGTCTCAATCCTGAGGATATAACCCTGTTTACAACAATGTTTCTGAACTTGTTTAAAGGCATTGCCGATTGGCGGAATCTTGTGGCAGCAGATACCGTACAAAGTGTGTGGCAGAGCCCGCCAATAGCTGATTTTAGCCGTCGCCTCTTTGCCACATAATTCATATAATTTATTATTATAATTATTTATAACAATTGAAGTTGCATTATTGTTATTCCAGCAACAACTGTTCTTTATCATAAAACCAAACAATAAAAATAAAACAATAAAAACAATCAAACATTTTTTTCTCTTTTGTAATTTGATGCTGCATATTTTTTTCTTTAATTTTACTATAAAACCAACTGCATAGGCAAATTATATTATAGTCTTTAATTAGAATTTAAATAGCAAGGAGTATGGATCTGGTCAAGAGGTGCAGCATTATCCTTACACTTATAGTATTGTTGCTTGCCGTGGCAGGCAAGGATTTGCGTTCAATTTATGAAAAAGGAATTGAAGGACCTTTAAAACCGCCAAGCAATAATGAAAGCTATATACATTTAAGACCTAAAGCTGTAAGAATGAGGGTAAATATAGTATATATTATATATAATATTTTTATTAATATATTTTATTTATATACATAAATTTCAAAAAAAGAATGATCCATATTTTAGGAAATCTAACGAAATTATGAAGCCATCAAATGATTTGCCACGGGTGAGAATAATATCAAGTTTATTTTACATTTTGAAATAAATCGTCTTCTGATATATCTACTACTTATAGATGGTCCTAATGGAAATGACGTCCAACTGCCGTGCAATTGGCAGCAGGTGCACACGTTTCGAGGAATGTTGCACACAGAAATGTTTAAAGCATTATAAACTGTGTATATTATAATATATAAATGCATTTCTTTTGTTGTTAAATAAATAATATATTTAATAAATATATAATAATATATAGTTTTTCAATAACTTTCTTAGCTGACTTTATAAAAAAATTAATATCTAATTAATAATATTAATATAAGTTGTATCAAGTTGTATCAGAAAAGTAAACATAAAATTTACTTGCAACTTCAATACAACTTTTGCTAGTAGAAAATCTAATAACTTGATTTAGATTAAAATTATATAATTTTTATAATATAAAATATAAATATTTAATTGTTTTAGAGAAATTTTACAATTTTATTTAAAGTTATATTAATTAGTAATCAAATTATTTTATATAAATTAATATTTGAATTGCTTGCTAAATATTCTATGTATATTATCTACAGCATTTATTAAACATGTTTTGCTAAATAAAGAGCAGCTGATTTTATAGAAATATTAATATCAGATTTATGTTATTTATAATCATATAGAAATCCCTATAAATCTAATGTATATTTTAGTTTTAACACAATCCCTTAGGCATCTCCGTCGCATAATGAATCGTTCCCTTTGAGAATTTAGCTGCAATTATTGCACATATTATACCTTTATGAGTTATACTATCTGTTATATAAACTTATTATATAAATATGTTATAAATATATAAGTTATATCTATTTGTAATAATCAAATAATTTTGAATATTATATTTATATTATATAAGCCAAATTACTGACAGTAAGTAAAGGACTTGCCAGCTGGTCATAAGAGAAAATTCTGCAGCAAAGCAGCAAAAGCTTACAAGGCTCTGTAATACTCCATATATATGTATTAATATATATATTTATATATTTATATATATATATTATATTATACATTATATATAATATATATTATATTACACATTATATATTATTTATATATATTAGTATGGTTTTATAGAGTATAGATGAATTGGTATATATTTATATCAAAGAAATACTTTTGTAATTTCTCTTAATATATTTTTTTTATTTCTATAGAAATCAATTTCCATATTTTTCGCGTAAAACCTGTATAAATATATTCTATATAAAACTATGCATATAGCATGATGTGACATATGTTTTCAGTTATAGAAGCAACAGTTTTGCATTAAGCTTATAAAAGCTGCAGCAAATTGTAAATATATTTAGTCTGCAATTTGCATTTGCTTCCTATAAAATGAAACTATTAATTTTAGTAAATTTTATTTTATTGTTGGGAAATTTGAAGCTAGTTATCTGTGACGATGCACAAAGTATTATAATGAAAATCAAAAGTAATGATGATCATTATATGTCTTCTGCACAAAGATGGGCGCTGGTAACTATTTCAGCTGCTATATATATAGTTACTATATATATATATATTTATATATATATATATATAATACCTTTCTAGATAAAGAAACAACATCCAATACCAAAATATAAAAATGACACAGAAATAATGCCACCATCAACGAATATTCCAGGTGTAAGTGATAAAAAATCAAAATATACTCTATATTATATTTTTTATACTCTTACATACTCTACATTTCAGAGTGTTCTCATGAAGTTAATGGACACGTGTCGTGCCATTGGTAGACCCTGTCTTGTGGCCGAACAATGTTGCACACTGCAATGTTTGATTGAGTCGAGAATTTGTGTGATTTAAATATAAACTATATGAAATATAAATAAATAAATTAACAAGTTATTATATAATGTAAAGGATGCTATTTTACTCATCTATTTTAAATAAGTTTTCCTAATGACTACAAAACTTAAGTCTGTTTTCTATTTGTTACACAAATCATATTCAGTAACTAACAGCTGACGGTTTCCATAGGTTAAAAGGTTATCCAATAGAAACCCTGTGATATATATATATAAGTATAAGCCATAAAGGAGAGTAGTCTTAAGTAGATAGTAAAGCAAATTTAAGATTTTATAGTTCAGTTTCTTTATAAACTATATAAAAGTTGCTGAAGTCTGATGTAGCTGAAAGAAGTTTTTAATTTAGAAATCAAATTTTGCTTCTATGTGTAATATTTCTTGATATTTTCTCATAATGTGGCATGTGTGTGGGGCAACAACAGTAGACTACTATATGTATTTGGCATTCAATCGTCTGGCAATAATAAACCGTATCAACTGACACGCCCACACAACCATACAGCCCACTTCTATCGACAGTAATGTGAAGTGAAGTGTTTGCCATAGCGCACAATCAAATGCCATTTGCATTTGTGTGCGAATATTACAAGCATTAACACACTTACACACACACATATATATATGTATATCTCAGCAGCAAACAATATTTCCGCCATTGGCAGACAATGCGCCAGAGATGTCATGTAAATTTTTATATTCATAGACTTGCCATGACACATAGACAACCGCACTCACACGCAAACACACACGCTCACATGTATTTATATATATAGATAGATAGAGAATTACATATGTATTGTAGCCATACATAGACACGTGTATCTTAAGTGATCCATTTTTTGTATCGCACACAAAGCCAGCACAATGAATTTAGACAGCAATTGTTTGGATTTGTTGCTGCTGTTGTTGTTGCTTCTGTTGTTGCTGCTGTTGTTGCTGTTCATCTGTTAGTTGACTCCTTTGTATTGCTTTAGCTTATTCAATATGACAACATTTTTGAACGCTGTTTATTTATTATTACAATTGCAATATTTATTTATATATATAAATATCAGATTTATCTTTATGTAAAGCTGTCTTAACGGATTACCTTGTAGCAATGTGTTAAGCGTTTAACACTTAACATAAATAACTTATTTCAACAATTGGCCATAATATTGTTTTAAAATGGTTTATAGGAACTTTTCTTGACTTGTTGTTTGAATTATTTTAATTGTTTAAATATTTAACAGCAGCTGCCCTTTGGTTGCTGGCAACGCTGTGGAAATTGCAATTATAGCAAAGTCTTTCTCCATAACCGGTTCAGAACCGTTTCGCGCATAACCAGCGACTTTGCACTTAACTAGGATACATGAGCTGTTCTACATATAACTCTAACTATTTATTGAAGAATATTATTAAATAGTGTTTAACTGACTATAAAATGTCCCTAGCCTAAGATTTCTTAAAGGAAAAGTGAATCGAAGCTGAGATTTACTTTATAATTGCTTGTTATTGCATATTATTAAAGTGGTTAGAAATAGCAGCAGGCCATAATATGTTGTTTGTAGTTTTTAGACTCTATAATATAAGGTTCAAAAGTAACCGTAAGAAACAGTTCTGATGTTTACTTCTGTCAATCAATCAATAGCGTCTATTAACTTCTGCTTATCAGCAGGCAGCCTTCGATAACAAATAATCAATTGATTATCTTGTGATTAGAAGATAAAAAAACTAAAGAAAAAGTAGTTCAATTTAACATAACATAAGTTTGTTTTAGCATAACTTTAGTCGATCTTTTGGGACATTTGAATTATTTATGGAGAGCATAAAGTCCTGGCCAGAATATCATATAATATTGACTTGCTTTAAGAGAGTTTGGATTTTGGGCATTTTTATAGTTGGGTTCATTGAATTTATATATAATTTTTATGCTATTTTCTGCTTTCTTTTTGGGAGCTGTACGTGCTGGCGCACATACAATATTTGCATAGAAATCACATTCATAGTTGCGATGTGGACCACTTGGCTGATAGCATGGAGTAGGGATTGGAGGTAGGGGTGGATGACAGGTCGTTGGCAAAGGTAAATAAAACCGAAGCTCCAAACAATTTGGTTTGCCAAGCAGCTGGTTGACGCTGCGCGTGTTTCAATTTAGTGCTTTGGATTTTGCTAGAGAGAAAGAGAAAGATACAGAGAGAAAGACTGAGAAGGTTTCAGTTGATTTTACTTTAGTTATTATTATTTTTCGCTTATTTTTTCGTCAGAGAGGAAGACATAAAAACAGCGGAAGTGTTGAATATATCCGGCATGCATGTCGAGAAACTGTTCTACTCCTGCCAACCGAATCATTGAGCTGATAAGAGTGTGGTGCACGACACATTTTAGTCAAAAAATAAACCAGCCAAAAAAGAAGAAGGAGAGGAGATGGGGGAAGTTTACCAGGAAATCACTTTCCAAGCCATGACATTGGTTTTTTCTCTCTGCTCTGTGCCCTTTCTATATTTCTTGTTTCTTTTTTGGGTACGAGTTGAGAATCGATTGGTTTCGGTCATCAAAATGCCATATGGAAAATCTGTTTCAGTTTTATATTCATGCGCCTTAAAGTATGCAGTGAAAAATGATATGCATGCAATTTGTCATTTCTGTATATGTTTTCGTGTATGTATTGGTTTATATTTGAAAGTTCCCTTCCAAGCAATTTACCCTTTCAACCTAACACCCCAGTCTTTCATATTGAATATTGCATTTGACAGTCGCTTTGAATGTATCTTTACGTTATGTTTCTTTGCCTTTTCTTCTTTCCAATTTACTTTTGCCTTTTGTGGCTTATATATGTACACACGTATATGTGTGTGTATGTATGTGAGTATATATGTGTGCTTGTGTGCGTTAGCGCATAAAAGTTTTACAATTCGCACTGCTGCCGACATTGCAGACACACTTAAATGTTGAATGAATAATTTCACATGCCACATTTTAACTCAACTCAAACGGCATCTACTTCCCCCACCCTACCCTGGCAAGCAACATAACCACAAAACTTTTAATGTTAACGTCAGGTGGCAATGACGTGTATTTTATGCAAGAAGTTTAGCTAATAAGTGCTCGCAATTTCCCTTTTGCCAACAAACCATTTTCCAACTGTTTAATTGATGTACCACAGCGTGCTACTAAATGTGTCTTTTATGCTTATATATGAGGCATACTACTTGTTGCAACTGGTTTCCATTACCCCTACCAAAGTGTCAACAACAACACAAAAGTAAACTTTTTACCTTAACTTCCGCCTGGTCACAACCAGGAAGTATGCCCCTTGAGTGCATTGAACCGACGCTAAAAAGGCAGAGATGCATGCATAATGCTCATACGCCGTGTTGCAACTAAAATTTCTATGCTTCACTGGCTTATCAGCAATGACCTTCATAGCACATAGCCGAAAACTACGGAAGTCAAAGAAAATAATAATATGCTATTAGCTAGTTAAGCATATGGACTAGCAGATACTCTATAAACGAGCCTTTTTATGTGCAAAAGTTGTGCCTAAAAAGGAAAACATTTTCAGTTAATCTTATGTAGCTTATTTTCCAATTTGTCTATTTTTTGCTAATGATTATTAAAAGATAAGTTTTTATCTATAGAAAGAGTATAAACAGCTTATTTTTTTTTGGTGCTGCGTAACCACATCGAAACCGGTTCATATGTTTATATTTGCATATGTCTAAGCCACATGTGTCTCATTGAGCTCGACAGCAAACAAACAAACAGAGAAAAGCAAAAAAAAAAAATGGAGAAAGAAAAGGCAAAGAAACCAACAAAGAGAAATGGTGATTTGGGAAAAGAAAAAAAGAAAAATACAGAGATATTTACCAGGAATTTATTATGTTTTTTTTTCTTGTGCTGTTGTGGATCTGTCTCATGTGGCAGGCTACAAAGGTTGATCTTAAATGCTGCCAAAAGCTGTGTCAATGAGTTTTTTTGTGAACCACAGCTTAGCCACACGGTAGGCATATACAAAGCGGAGAAGGACCAATGAATATATATGTATATAAATATATGTATGTAGGAAAGTATGGATGAAAGGGAAGAAGATTAAGGCAGATATAAGGCTTGCCATGGCAGTGTCCTTGCAACCACACAGATGACATCAAATGGCAACTCGTTAGTGAGGATTTTCAGAGAGAGAAAAAAAAGCGGCAGCAGCAGCAGCAGCAGCAGCAAATCAAAGCGTATGTCCATCAACATTATGAGACTTTCAACAGCCACGTTACCAACATGTTTGCACGTGAACACACACCAGCATAAATATATATATACACAACACACACACATACACACAGACATAAACATACGGGCTGGCAGGCAGCTCTACACATAGCCCTTGCTTGTGGTCGGGCAAAGTGTCAACGTTTGTCATTTTGTTTGCACACTGCGGTTTTGGCCTGGACAGCGTTTGGCTTTGAGCATTCAAACGAAACTCATTATACGGCATATAAGTACTTGTACGGGTAAATATGTGCTTTCCCTTTTTCCAATCGAAAGCGCCATTGCTGCTGTTTACTGCTGCTAACTGTTAGATACCCTATGAACCAAGGAGTATGTGGCATATAGAAGGAATTAGGCTGAGGCAAGTCTGAAATTACACATGTATGCTATATAATTTTGATTATTAACTATATATATGTATGTTACATATAACTGTAAGTTTTCCTATATGTGTACACTGAGTTGCAGGTAGCAGTGAACAAATTAGCCTAACTTTGGGCTCAGTGCAGTAATGCAATGGAATGCTGCACATGCAACTTGCTGCCTTATTATAAACTTTAATTATGTTAAGTTATTGCTGTATCTGTTGAGAAATTAAGTATAGGATATCTGCTAGTCAGTCATTTCTTATTGTTGAAACAGTTTTAACTCGCATTTTGCATGCGTTTGCGTTTGCTTTTGGCTTTGGTTTTATCAGTTCTTTTTTTGCTTTGAAGTTCAATAAAAACCTTTGGCAAAGTTAATAACAATATTCAATGCTAAAGTACACGCAGCTACACACATCGACACACACAGACACACACACAGACATACACACATATGTATACTCACACATACAAATACAGACGCCAAAACTTACCTTTGTAGCTTTAACTGACTACGCTTTTAGCCATTTTATAATGCAATTTAAGGCATAGTTTTAGCCCGATTTAATTACATTAAATCCACTTTAAATGCATTTAAGCCAAATTAGCATTTCTATAGGTAGTACAAAGTAGCTGTCATTAGTCGCTACATAAAATTTTATGTGCCATAAAGCCAACAATTTTCCACCAACAAAGCACTGAATAGACGTTTGGCTGTTGGCTTTTGGCCAGCATTTTAGGCATTTTGCTTTTGTGTAAAATTTTCCAACTTGTTTTCTTAATTGAATTGGCAAAAAAAAAAGCAAAGACAAAGATAAACTGTCACTGTATATAATACAACAGATACTTGTAGGCCATTGTATGCCCAGCAGCTGGTAAATGGTTTATCAAGTGTCCTTAAAGTGTGTGTGTAGTGTCTGAAAAGTGCTTGTTACGCATACGACCCGTGTGTCAAACAAAAACTTTAGCCATACGCTGACTATACAACAAAAAAAGAAGACAAATTTATATTGAAGTGTGCTCTTATGAAATACGTTTTGTTCAAGCACACACACACGCACATTCACACATACACACATTAATACAAGAATTATGTGTTGGCTTTTTTTTTGGAAATGTTTGCTGCCAACAGCTAAAAGCAAATAGCCAATGGCAAATAGCAAATGAACAACTTTTGCCGCTTGTCGTAAACATTTCACTCAGTTCTGTCAGTTGTTGATGACAGTTTTAGCAAAAGTAGTTTGACCTCTGGGAATTTTGTTTAGCAACAACACAAAACACCACGAAACAAACACAAAACAAATACAAAACATGCTGCAGTTTTTCACTTAAGTTTTTTTCCTCAAATACAAGAATTAGTTTTGGTTAAATTGCAGTTGAAATTCGACTTTAATTTTGTTTTTTTTCAGCTTAAAATAAATGCTATTTTGCAGATTAAATTAAACAATCAAATTTTGCTCTTAAGCAGTGGAAGAGATTCTCTTTAGCAGAGCAAATTAAATCTTGCAGTAACAATTCAAGAATTACCTGCAATTGTTGCCAATTTATGCTGGGAAAATATATTAAAAAACTGCTGCTAATGAGAGTGTATTAGCTGACTTTTTAACTGTTTATTTATTGCTTTAGCTTAGCTCAAACTAAACTGATATTGACTTACTTTAATCACCATAACTTTTATATGCTTTAAGCCAGCGTTATATCATTGAAGCCATCAATTATTGCTCACAAATATAGCAAACTTTGTTGAAACTTGCAAAGAAAACATTGAGCTCTATATGAACATACTAAGAAACTTTTAAGCATGTATATCTATATATATATATATTCATTTTTCATCAAGTTTATATATAGTTTGACTACTTTTACTTACATTGCTGTCTTCACTTCAGTTTTGTTTTCATTTCTTTTGCCTATTTTATATTCATCTTCATTAACAATTAAACCAATCAGAAACTGCTAGTTATATGTTATATATATATATATATTTATATATATATAAATCTGACTAATTGAAAATTTCTGTTGACTTTAAAATTGAATGCAAAGTTTTTGCTTTTTTGGTGGAGCGTCATAAATATTTGAACCTAATTGCGACCGCAATGCGTACAAATTATTTGAAATTGTAATGAGTGTATGCCACGCGTATATGCCGCATATACAGTTAGACAATACACACAAACACATATATATATATATATATAAATATAAGAACATACAGCCAATAGTCATGGTTAGAGCAAGCGAGAGAGAGAGAAAGCGAGAGCAAACAACAAAAGCAGAACGGAATGTGGTGTAAAAGGATTTTCTTGTCAGAGCCTATGGCAAACCAAGTCAAAGCGTTGTGACAACACAAGCAAATATATATATATATATATATATATATATATATACATAAATGTGTATATATATGTAAACAAACACATGTGTAATAACAGGCACATATGCATACATATACATACACATATATACATAAGCACACAGGGTCAGACAGACACGCGCATTGAGTATACGCAGCGTGTGCCCAAGTTTATTTGCCTGGTGGCTTTAATGAAATTATTTTATGCAACTTGGCCCAAAACTGTTGCACTGAAAAACAGCATACGTTGCCATGAATACCAACATGCCACACTGCCATACAGCCTTGCAGCCCCATTGCCACGTTGCCATATTTAATACGATTTTCATGATAATCCCATTTGCCGCAGACTCAAGGACTTACAGACATTTAATACCATTTGAGGAAAAAATAAAAAATTTAAAATCAAATATAAAACTGAAACTGAGCAAAAAAAGTCAAGAGAATCCTTTCTAAATTATATTGCAAATAATCAAAAGCAATTTATGTTGCAACATGCTGTTGCAACATACAGTTGGATTAAGTTTTCCTTATGCTATGAGCTATTATCCTTGACATGCAACATATATAGATATATTTATATGATATTGAAATACTTTGTTAATATTTCTTGCAACGAAAGGGTTAGTTTTTGCTTTAACTTAATTCCTTTGGCAAAAGGCAATATTTTGTTGCAGCAGCAATACGATTTACGATGTCTTCTGGCAAGTGCTTGCAACTTAAGACTGTCACTTGCTGTCAGTATGTGTGTGTGTGTGTGTGTGTGTGTGTGTGTAGCATATAAAAATAACAAGCATGTGGCAGGGACATAAGCATAAGATACTTATAAGCTGACTGACACTGCTACTGTTGCTCCTGCTGTTGCTTCTGCTGTTGCTGTTGCTTGTGGCACCTTCTGCCAGGCAACTGCAGACACCTGAGGTATAGACAGTTGCTTGGGTTCATTCGGCTGTGTTGTAATCCCTTCAGTGCATTTATCAAAGCAACGTTGTGGCACGCAATTAATGGCAAATGTTGCGACTATATATGGAGGGAGCATGAGAGTGGGAAAGGTAGAGAAATAGAGAGAGAGATGGAAAGAGTGTAAATTAGTTGACAACTCACTGAATTTTGCACTCAACATAAAATTTACTATAAAATTTGGCAAAAGTCCAAAAATATGCAATTGTTGCAATTCAAAATTGTGCAATTTGCGGTCTAAATGCACTCAACTGCCACACACACACACACAAGCCACAAATCCATTGATTCGTTTTGAGTTTGATAAATAAATGTTATCTAGCATATTTGTGGTTGAATGAATTGTTGCATGTTTGTATATGTGTGTGTGTTTTTTTTAATGGCATTAATTAAGTGGCATTTTGTGGGTCAATTTGAGTGGCCATAGTACCACTGTAACATTTACTTTTATTCTGACTGTTGCTGTTACTATTATTACTCTTTGATACATGGCTCTAAATCAAATGCTTAGCCATAAGGTATTCATCTTTCTATACTCTCATCGATCTGTGCCGTTCAATCTGCTGGCCATTTATAGTGTTGTCAGTTACTGTTGGCAGATGTTGAATTTTCTTTTGCCTCAATGCCTTGTCATTAATCACACACACACACACACACATACACACGCACATACTTTTATGTATATGTGTGTCATTCATTGTTTGGTAAACAGCAAAGGAAATAAACAGAAAAGGAGAAAAGAAAAGCGAGAGAAAAAAAAAATGGAAGATATCTGTCATAAAGTTTAATTATATTTTCATCATCATGAAAATCGTTGGCAGCAACAGAATGTTGCAATTCACTTCACGCTTCTAAAGCCAGGCAGTACGTGCCACAGGCGGCAGCAGCAGCAGCATCAGCATCAGCATCAGCAGCAACCGAAAGTGCCATGACTACAGCAAAATATATACTCAAATCTGTGAAGCGTTTTTCAGCTTAAATATATTATATATATATATAACATATATATATATAGTTGGGAGTGTGTGCGTGTGTGTGTGTGTGCTGCATTGACAGGCCAACTAGTTGCATGCCAATAAAATTGGCATTCAATTTCAATTGTTGCTGCCACTGGCGTGTAAATGACAGTTCCAGTTTCCTATTATCCATTTTTGCTGCTTCTGCTGTGCCGCTACTCTTCTCCCTTCTTCTTTGTTGCTTCATTTCTTCTTTGCTTTGCTTTTTTTTGTTTTCTTTTAGTCAATTTAAAAAACGTTCCACTTAATCCTGCACAGCGAGCGGGAAAGTCAATTAAGACAAAATGTACATATGCCAGATATATATACTATATATAGATGTATATACTATATATATATATATATATTTGTAATTGAAATTGTCTATGTGTGTGTATGTATCTGTGTTGTGTGTGTTGATTTTTTATATATTCTTTTTTATTATATTTGAGCGCTTTGAGCTGTGGCAGCACGTGAGCTCTGCTATAATTTCTCGCTTAAATGCATCAAGCTGCAACCATACATATATACATGTGTGTATATATGTGTGCTTAAGTGTATGCCACATATGTGTGTGTATATATATGAGGCCATAAGCTGACATTGATTGCCATTTGAATGCTTTAACAAAGTTATTTATAAGCGCAAAGCGTAGCTCAGTGCGCCTAACGACTCTTTAACTGAACTTTAATTGAAAAGTAAAACAAAGGCTTACAGCTACACATGCCACGCCCACAAGCTCATATACTGTAGTATAAGGCTGTGGAATAATTGCAGAAACGCTTCATTAGCATTAACCAGCAGCTGCAGACCACACGACGTATACGTAATATGTTAAGTCAATGAGACAAGGAACAATCATTGCAGCAAGCTAATCAAACTATTTCGAGCTATAGAAAGGGTGGTGAAGAGGGGAATTTTGGTATACAGATAAGTGCATAAAGAACTGGCAAAAACAACAGAATTCAATTAACGACAAGTGCGACAAATAATACATTTGCCCCGATGATGGCTTGAAGCATTTGAATCAGGCCAAAAACGAAATCATTGATTGAGTTTGGTATAGTACGTTTAGTGGCAAATATACATAGATATATATATATACATATATGTATGTATATCATATATATCCTCACATATATACACATACATATATTCACACATATACCCACATACATATATCCTTATGCAAATTGTATGCCCTCAAGCAACAGGCAATGTTTTTAGTCAAATGTGCATGAAGGATATTGCTTGCAACGTGTTGTCAACGTGCCATTCGGCGACAACAACAACAACAATACACACCACATCCACACACACACAAACAGGCAGGTTAATTGCTTTGGAAATTACACAAGACGAAACATATGGCAAATTGGGAAGTAAGCCCCGATACACAGCGCTAATCAATTTATGAAGCAATTTCATACGCAACTTGCATGCAAAATTCTACAGCTTGCGCGCAAATTTAATAAGAATTTTAAGTGTAGGTACTACTTAGTAAATGAATTGATGTTTATCCTTTAATTATATATTAAAAGACATTTCAACTAGTTAGTAAAAGGCAATTAAAAGAGTTGCTTTATTATTTATACTAATCAATTATGCAATATTTAATCCAAGCAATAATCTAATGAAGAGAAGCGCCTGCAAGTAATTACCAATTGATAGACATTTGAGAGTGAATAAAGATAGACGAGAAAGGATGTAACTGGCAGACAGAAGTAAACAGAATATATATATACATCTGTATATATTAACGAAAGCTCTACATATATACAGTAGTATATATATAGCTTATATCTTTTTATTAAGCAAAATAACGAATATATTATATTATATGTTTAATAACTACTTAGGTACTCAGTTCACTTTAATATATATTAAAATATATACAAATTGATTTCGCCCAGCATCTCTCAATGGTAAGAAGCTTAAGCTCCGAATTTGCATCACTTTCAATAAACAAATTGATGTTTTAGTGAGCTTTTTGCGATTTTTACTGCCTAAAATCATAAAATACATATGTTTTGAATAATTTTAGTACCTTTGCATATAAATAAAAGTACCTTAAGAAACAAATCTACATAAATATTATTATAACCAATCATAAAGCAAAGTAAGTTTCAGGAAATGTGTCAAAATTGTCATAAATATGTGCAAGAATCGAGTTTCGTTTGTATATATATATCCTATCCTTTGAAGTGTTTGTTAGCAAGCTCACAAAATATACCATATTCAAACAAAAGTTCGTTTCGGTAAAAAGATTTATAGATATAGATTCTTTCTAATTTTTTAACCCTTCTTATAGCCCATCCAAGTGACTTGATGTTACCTTAAAAAATATACCATTTACACACAAAATTCCGCATTATTAATATACCACTCTTGGTGTAAAGGCTTACAACAGATTTGTTACTGGAATTACATGTTATTATTTCAATGTAAAGTTAAGAAAATTGTCGGGAAAATATCTTGCAGTTAATCAAACGATGTAAAGTGTTGAAAAATTTTCAATCATTTTCAATATTTTCTTTATTTTTATTCTTTAGTTTTCTATTGAGAGAGCAATATGAATACACTCCTATCTGATGTGTGCGTGTATATATATATATATAAATATATATATGTTTGTGTGCGTGTGTATATATTTTAGTATTATGCCGTTGAAATGATAACTGTCAGGCGGTAAAAATGACAATAGGTTTAGTGCTGTGTTAGCCATGTTTGTTTATGCGTCGTTAAACTTTTCAGCCACACACGCACACACACACACACGCATACACGAACACATACTCATGTATATAGAAAGCCCCATAGGGCACATATCAATGGCTTATATCTATATATGTAGAACATATGTACTGAGTAACGCTGAGGCTGAAATTGAATTATGGTGCACAGTATACACAGACTAATACAAAACACATAACACACACACATACACAGACACATACACAAACAGATACAAAAAACTTTGAAGCCGTAGCATGACATATCGAGCGAGATGTAATGAAATATCTGACGCTCTGACTGCATAACGCTGCCTCGCAATGTCGCAGCAATGTAGCATCGTTGTACACCTAACGGTAACTGTGATAGAAATGAATGTGAGAAATAAAGCTGATAATAGGATGAGGGAGGTGGCATGGGACATAGGGGTGTTATGTGTTATATGTTGGGGCATGGATACTATGCAAACAGTAGCAACAGCAGCGGCAGCTATGCCACATTGTTAGACTCTTTCATTTTCAGCTTCACTTTTATGTATCTCGCATGTTGCTGCTGTTGCTGTAAAATATGGCGACGGCCGCAGAAAAATAACAGCAAATAAAGCAAAGACTGTGGAAAAAAAAAACATAAGAATGAAAAGGTAATGCGAAGCTGACACCACTGCAGGAGCCAACAACCTGTACAGGAATTTCTCTTTGGGTATTTCTGCCCCGGTTCTGGCCTGGCCTGGAAACAAATACTAATACTATACCATATATAGGCAACAGCGTCATCAACATTATAGTCATCAGGCATTGGCTTCCTTGTTATATTCTATTGTTTCATTTCATTTTATTGTCGTCTATCATACAATGGCGTTACATTTACATTTCCCATTTCCCATTAAACTTTTTGCTATCAGTTGCCATTGCCTTTGCCTTTGCCTTTGCTCCGCTTGTTTGTTGTGTAATAAATTTAAATGCTTTGTAAGCTATTCGCATGAAATATGTACAAATCTATATCTAGGTATAGGTGTCTGTGCTGTGTGTATGTTTATGTAAGAAATTCGTTGCGAAATTGTCAAAAGCGCAAAAAAGTATGCAACGAAAAGCTAAAATCACTTAAAAACCTTTTCCTTGTTGTTGCTGCTGTTGTTGTTGTTGTTGTTGTTGTTGCTGCTGTTGTTAACAAGCAATGAAATTGCAATTGCAAAACGAAATATTGATTGAGGCATGCACACACATACACACACAGTTATACACAGTCATCTCGCAGATGCAACAATTTGTCATTGAAATGCAAGCGCATGAAAAACAGCAAAACAACAAACAAAAAAAACAACAAATAGAAAAAAAGGGAAGGAGAACGAAAGGCAAAAACATAGAAATAAAGTAGAAAAAAACTATGGTTAAACAGCTGCAGCCGACACCAAAAAATGTTGTTGCAAAGCTGTTGCTGTGTTTGGAATTTGCAACGCACACGAAGACAATAAGGATACATGTACGAATAGCTGGCCGAAGCCAATATCGTATACGATATACAGGCACACGAAGCATAAACTTTGCTGCCTTCAACTGGTTTATAGATAGCAGTTTTGGCCACATTGTGGCACAGTCCACAAACGTACGTTGGGCTGTTCAGTCGCGTTGCACGTAGCGAGAAACTAGCGTCGCGTTGCTCTAAGCCACAACATAACGGAAAGCATAAATTTGAATAAGAACATAAACTCAAGTAAAGCATAAAGTAATTTAAAAAAAGAAATAGAAAAAAAAACAATAAATTAACGAATTTGTGGCAAGTGTTGTAGTGGCAGTTGTAGCGTTGCAGAACATTTTAAATTGCAACTTCAGTTGCTGCTTTGCAATTGTTAATGGCCGTGGCGCCTGCGTCGACGGCAACTGTTGCTGCACCAGCTCAAATTGTGCATGTAAGTTACAATTTATTTATACATATATTACTAAATATATATATTTACACATATATAAACACACACACACATATATATATGTACACATCAATCTAGACATTAAATTAGATCAATCAAATAGGAAATTTTACGATATTTGAAATGTTATTGATTCGATGGCATTGCTCAATATGCAGCATAACAGACATACAGCTAGACAGGTGTGCAGGTGTGTATGTGTGTGTGAGTGTGTGTATGTTGGGTTAAATCTGACTAGGATAATAATCTAAAAATAAGCGGCTACAAGGCCAGCCTGCTGCCTGCTTAAAGTCAATAACTGAAAAGAGCTGCAAAGTTCAACCAAAGGAGTAAATACCACAGTCTAAAATTGGCTTAAATCCAACTATAGATTTATAAATAAAATAAATATAATATATATGTGAAGTCTTTTATATATATACATCATAAATAATCAGCTTAGGTTGTGGTATATATAGAATATATATATAAACTAAAATGCCATAAGAAAGTTGCTCTAAAACCTGCAAAGCGCAGTTGATGCTTAACTCAAAGCAACTAGACGACATTTACTGTTAGTTATGTGATGTGTCTTTTGCTGTCTGTCGCTCAATCTAACTGCAGACAGGCATCAATGTCAGTTGCAACATGTACAACTAGAGGTAATAAATCTTTACATGTTGTAAAGTTCTTGCATGTTGCAAGAAAATATCTTTCAAAATCAGAGGCAAGTTTCATGTGACAATTTTAGCTTTTCAGCTCTCTTTTGACCAATTTTAAACAAAAGTTAACAAAGTGCTTGACTATTGTCTGCCTCACCTGTATCTCTTTCAGACACACACACATACTCTCCCTGTCTCAGTCTTTAACTATCTCTGTCTATAACTGTGTCCAGCCGAGTACAAAGCACTCAGCAGCAGCAGCAACATTGACAGTTGGTTTGAGTTGCATATATCCTGGCATATCCTGCTGTGCACAAGGCATGTTTCCGTTGGCATCAAACGCAGTTAACTTGGATATAGGTAAAAAGATATAACTGTACATATAGCTATAGCTATAGCTATAGGTATAGTAAATAGATTCAGTGAAGCGCATGTCACTCAATTCTGTTGAAAAAATTCTTTCAAAATCAAATGAAAAACCAAAATGAATTCCAGCTTTGAGACTAACACACACACACGCACACACACCAAAGGCATGCCAAAAATCAATGGCTTTGGGGCATAAGGCATTTGCTGGAGGCCAACTGTATGTGTAACATTTAATGCACACCCAATGTTGCTAGTGGGCGTGTCAACGCCTCGCACTTAAATTACTACTTCACACACTTGTATAACGTGTAATAAAAAAAAAACCAAAAAAAAAAAAACGAAAGGAAAACCAAAAATATAAGAGAGCAAAAAAAAATAAACACATAACACGAAAAGCGCAAAAGTAAAGGCAACTGAGAAAAGGGGATTGCTGGTAGCGGGGGTGGGCGGAGAGTGCAGGCAGATAGTGGATTGTGGTGTCGATGGCAGAGGCAATGCTGCAGACAGGGACGCTAGTCATCAACATCGTCATAGTCATCATCTTGGGCTACATTTTCAGCGTTTCGCTTAAGGAAATTTCACTTTGTATATATGTGTATGTGTGCGTGTGTTGTTTGTGTGTATATGTTTATATTTTAGGGTAACAGCAATGGTTATATTTTTAGGGAGGGCGTGTAGCGCAAGTAGTAGTAGCTGTGTTGCAAAGAGGAGACGCTTTACAGTCCCCAGCGGCCTGATTAAATTCGTATGCCCCAAACAGCACAACGAGCCAAAAACCAAAAAAAAAACCAAAAAAAAAAAACGATGGCCAAAAAGACAGACATTTGGCCTGAAACTGAATGCGTTTAGTGCGGCGTGCAAATGATGAAATAAACGAAACTAATCCAAAGGAAAGCCCAGGCACAACATAACCCACCAAACCCCAACCCCAACCCCAACGCCAAACGCAAGCCGCAACCCCAATACCAGCTTCAGTGGCAGTTCAGAGTAGTCCAAGCGCGAGCAGGAAATGCCAAAATATTTACACTGGCAACCACAGCGGCAGACGCCGCACGCTTTTTGCCACAGTTGCCACAGCATACACCAAGCAAAGTCAACCTCCTCCACCCCCTCCCCCAGCATATAAACTGACTGCGTTAAGGTTTACTCTGGGCCAGTGCTTCGTCCAGCTTTCGAGATAAACATCTTTGCCAAGTAAGCAACAATTTTTGTGCTCCAAATTGGGTATTGCTTCTCTGCTTTCACTTTTTGTTTCCCTTTTTGTTATTGTTGTTTTCTTTTTTTCTTCTTCTTCTTCTTTTTCTGGTTTGGCGGCTGATTGGATGACGAGGCTCAGCGCGTGCAGGCAAATATTTTTAATGATTTTTATCCTAGCAATGCTTCGATCCATGAGCACTTTGGGTGTTTTTTTGTTTGTGTTTTTTACGCTCCACTTAGTGCAAAACTAATTATACTTAGGGCTCATAGATATGAGGCAACTGTGGCAGCTGTGGCTGGACAAGGCTCTGTTCAATTATAAGCTACAAATTTCACATTTCAGCTTGTTTTTGGTACTTGACAAGTATGTAAGTTATGTGTGAAATTTAATCAAATTAAATCTCATTACATGCCACATGCTGCACATGTAATTGTGTATGAAATGCGCATAAAAAACATATAAAAAAGTTAATAAAAAATTTCCGCATTAATAAGCTGAAATTTAAATACTCTAAATATGGCTTAAAGATAAAAAATATATAAAAATTCCATAAAAAAAATGATTTACTAACAATAAATATTTTCAGCTGCAATTTTATTAATATTTAAATTAAGTACAAATAAAATATTGAATTTTGTTGCTGAATTTTTTTATTATAAATTTTTTATTTGTATATTTTTATATTGAATCATTTTATTTGTAGATCTTTTTTATTTATTTATTTTTTTTATGTAAATCTATAATTTATGTTTGGGCTTGTTGCATTTTTGAGCACTTAATCAATTGTTTATGGCTTTAAAAGAGAGTATATAAATTGTTGGACAGTAATAACTTATATTAAAATCAAGTTAACTATTTAAACCAAGTTAACTTTTCAAAGAACTCAAAGGTTGTAATATGGTTATCCATTTAATTATATTTAAAATTATTTCTTAAGCTGATAGAAATTGAAATTATAAGAAATCAATAAATTAAATAAAATAGAATTTAATTAAAATTAAAGTTATAATAAAATATATTAAAATATTATAGAAATTTATAAGAAATTATATGCCAATTAAAATGCTAACGACTCATTTGAAATAAATAGAATTGAATCGTATCCAAATGGCACAGAATATAAATAAATATTATCTGAAATTTAAAGAAATTGTTAAATAAATGTAAATATGTCTACATCAGCCCCTTTGCACGCATACAGTAACACATACACACACATAAGCAGTAAGTAAGCAGCAAATAATCAGTTTTTTTTTGTATTTTCGATACTTTGTTTGGCTATAACTCTGGTAAATATGGACCGATTTCAAAAGAATATACTTTTTTGGAGTCCTGGTTCTTACTCCTGTCGAATGCAAGCGGGTTTACTCAAATCTGAGTCATTGAAAATTTTTGCAATTTTTGCAGTCCTACCCCTTGACAAAATTGCAAAAAATTAAAAAAAAAATTATTTTTGAATCTTTGTTAATTTTTGATGCCAAACGTTAGTATTGATCCTTACGAGTCCAGAAAGGTATAAAAGGCTATAATCGGTGCAGAATTTTTAAAGATATAGCGTTTTTAAGCAAGCTTTTTACCCGATTTTTAACAAAATTTTTCGTGTTTTTATTTTGTGAAAAAAATTGACAATTTATCCACTTTAAATAGCTCTAATTCTTCCAATTTTGCTCCGATTTCAAAAGAATATACTTTTTTGGAGTCCTGGTTCTTACTCCTGTCGAATGTAATTAGTTTTATTCAAATATGAGTCATTGAAAATTTTTGCAATTTTTGCAGTCATACCCCTTGACAAAATTTCAAAAAATTAAGAAAAAATTATTTATGTTTCTTTGTTAATTTTTGATGCAGTTAGCAAGTACTAATCCTTACGAGTCCTGCAAGGCATAACAAGCTATAATCGCTGCAGAATTGCCAAAGATATAGCTTCTTCAAGCGCTCTATAACGCGATATTTATTGCAAAATAATTTTAAAAAAAAAAAAAATTTTTTTAAATAATTAAAAAAATAAATGAATAAATAAAATAAATTATTTACATAAATATTACATTATATTTAATTGTTTTTAGAAGAATTTTAGTAACAAAATTAATAAATATATTTTGTGTTTCTGCAATGAAATTTAGTAAGTTTCTAAAACTAAGTTTTGTTTGGAAAATTTGCTTAATATAATTTCGATATTAATTTTAATTAAATTGTACAAACTTGTTGACATTTTCTTGCGTATTCCAATATGGAAAGTGTATGGAAATAGTACTCCACGTGAGCTTCTTTATTATTAATATATTTTTGTTTTTTTTTTACTTTCTTTTTTCATTTTACTTTGCGTCGGCCGCATGTAAATTTGTATCACGTTTCGCGTAGATTTTTAGTGAAATGTGAGTAGCAGGCTGAGAAGGCTGGTATGCTGCTCTGTATTTTGGCTTATGCGCGTTTTAGTTGTTGCTTGTTGTTAATGCAAAATTATGGCTTTCAGCTCAGAGCACGCTTTTACATTTCCGTTTCCGCATTTTCCTCTTGTAGTTTTAATGCAAAGCACATGACTTACATTTAGATACATGTTTATTAATGTGCGTGTATGTCTGTCTGTATGTATGTGTGTGTGTGTGTGTGTGTGTGTGTATGTTATGAGTACGTGTGTGTGTTTAAATAAGCGTGCAACACGTTTCCTTTTGACGTTGACTCATTGTGGCAGCAACAACTTGATAACCGTTATCCTTTGTCATCATTTTTTTCTTCTTTCTCACAAAAAAGAAATCAAATTTTTTATTAGTTTTGGCTGGCAAACTGAGACTAACTGCAATTTAGTTACATGAAATGATTTCGAGTGTGGTCAGGACACGTGCTTAAGCCACACATAAACACACATACAAGCAACCAATTAGGGCCAACAGAAGTGGTCAGAATGTACATGTTGGTTATTTGCCTCGATCCACTTAACTGCTTCTAAAAAAACCCTTGGTCAATCCTCTTCCTGCCATGCTACTCGTTTAATCCTACCATCTTTTTTTTAACCATTCCGGCCAATTAAAAACAAAAAAAAGAGGAGAAAAACAAGCAAACTGTACTATATCGTTGCCATGGCTAAGACGTGTGCTGTCCGTTTACAGGATTGAGCCTGACTACAGCTGACGGCAAACCTTATTAATTAGCTGTAAATGCACAGAGAGAGAGAGAGAGGGTTACTCCATTTCAATGTAAATGCATTTTTTAATTAAATTTAAGAAAAAAATAAAAATAAAAATGAGTTGAAAGTAAAATAAAAATGAGTACAAAATAAAAATTGAGTGAAAAAAAGTTGTGTAAAAACATAAAAAAAAATAAGCAAAAGGAATGTTTAACAGCGCTTCAGCAAATAAAATGGTTTTAAATTCAATTTGAAATTAATTGTTAATTAAAGTGCAATAAAACTGTGTATTGCTGGCATTAAGCAAAGGGTTCTGCTTTAACTTCCACTCTCTCTCTCCCCCATTTCTCTCTTTCTCTCTCTATCGCATATATACTTCTTTAACACTTTACAATTTGGTGTAAAAAATGTGGTAAAAGTTTTTTTGTAAGTGACAATTTTAATACTGAAATTACCAAAATCTAAACTCAATTGCAAACACTTGTGCATATATTTAACAATCTGGTGTTACATGCTACAAGCCACATGCCACATGCCACAAACACATGTTCCTGCTCAGGCAGCAACAGCAACAATCCAATTTTTGGGTAACTTTTTTTGGCATTGGTAGTCGTTGTAGCTGTAGTTGTAGTTGTTGTAGTGTTGGTAGTGATAGCAATAGGCCAACATTTTAGCCACAAAGACCAGACCACAAAACAGCATTTGAAATCCGTTAGAATGTGGCAACTCAAACGCAGCCATAGTCCTTGCCGGACCACAGAAAATGTTCATGTTTTCTTTTTTTTTTTTCGGTTAACCCAAAAAGCCGATTATCTTTTCATGCTTCATTTGTATATCAAAAAGGAACGTCCAATGGGCTCTAATCCAACTACACAAAAGTGTACTCTAAACTATATGTAACTGTATATGTATGTGTGTGTGTGAGAGTGTGTGTTGGGTAGCTCTAAAATATTGCAGGCTAAGCGCAAAGGGAGGCAGCAACAATGTTGCCCCACTGTGTGCAAAGCTGCAAAAATTAATCTGATATTTAATAGTGTTGTCCCTTTTTTATGCTAAATACACTAACTAAAATAAATATATATAACAAAATTATTAACAGCTTTGCGTTTAATTTGTTGGCTCTTAACTAACACACAGACACGAGAGAAAAAGAGAGAGGCAAGAGAGACAGGGAGAGCACCAGAGAGGTAGAAAGTCGGCTAAAAATGTGTCAGAAAATCGATGGCTAAAAAAGGGTATAATAAATTGCTTAAAGCAACTTACAGATATATAAAAAGTGCTGCATATCGATAGGCAAGTTATCGATATATTAGAAGTTTAAATATTTATCTATAATTGCATGCAACTTTTGCCTTTACTATACACAACTAGCGTCAGTGTATGCAAGTTTCGGTGCAATTCAATTCATTTTCATATTTTGTTTGTACACAACTTTGAGCTATTGTGCTGGCTGCTTTTGGCACCAACATACACACACACACACACACACACACACACTCATATGCATATACATACATACAGCATAACACCATTTAAATATATAAAGTTGAGTTTATCTCAAGAATGTAGATTGCCTGTAAAATATTTAATTACACACTGCGGTCCTGGGCACAAACGCAAAGCGCACAGAGCTTGCCAAAGGACACAACATGTGTTGGCAGGATACATAGAAATGATGTAAAGGACATAGCACGCATGCCACTGCTCAGTGCCTGTTCACTTGGCAATTTGCAAGTGTTGGCTGATGTGGAGGACACTCCACAGACAAGTGACACTTGTATGCATATGACTGAAGTATAGTTCGCTTTGCTACTTTTAGTTGCCTATGAAATGTATATATATATATATATGTGTGTATGTGTATGTATGTGTGTGTGTGTATGTAACAATTTGTTGTTGATTTAACTGCCACATAGAGTGTTGTTGTATATGGCAAACCTGACCAAATAGTCAAGCTCCTTTTTGCATTTTTAATAAACTCTGGAACTCACTTTGCATATGAAATTTGTATGTAAAGAGATTTTAGCACATTCATTCATTAGTTTGGTTTTGGCCATGTCAAGTGGCAAAATGCTAATTATGTTTATTGAGCGCAGAGTGGAACAGTGCAAATAATGCTTAAGGTACACTACAGTTTGAGTTTATGTGCTGTGGTGTGGCAGCATAAAACTTTGCCACAAAATCTTTTGCTTTGCTTTGACCTTTAATGAGACGCATGGAAAAACGTAAGGAAAAACTTTGCATTTGATTTGCAGTGAAGGTTCTTTTAAAAATAAAAATACACACACACATACACACAATTTAACTGTCAGTCAGTCAGTCAGTCAGTTAGTCATTTAGTCAGTCTATTAGTCAGTTGGTTTTGGTTTTATTTTCTTGCTAAAAGTAGAAAAAAAATCACAAGAACCTTGAGCACACCCAACGCTTTTCACTCTTTGCATTGACATTGGGTGTGGCGCCACAAATAAAGTGGGCTGGGCTGTGCTCTGCTTAACGCTATACGCCATTCGTGCCACATAGCCGCCTAATGTTGCTGCGTCGCAGGTGCTAAATGCTATGCTGCTCATTGGTTAAGCTGACCAACTGTCTTTCTGTCCCTATCTCTCTCTCTCTATCTCTCTCTCTCTATCTGATTGACTGACTGACTGAGTGGCTGACTGAATTCAATCACTGTTCAATCCCTACAAGGCACATAATTAAAAGCGACATTCACTTTGGATTTTGTGGCATTAGAAAGTTGTTGCTGCGATTACAAAACTTTAATGAGAAAAGGCAACATAAAATTTTCCACATTGCTACTCATTATGCCTAATGAATGAATGAATGAATGAGTGATTGAATCATTGAATGATTAAAATGTTACGTAATTAAAACAATAGCAATTATTTTTGTTGTTGTAGCCAAAGGCAAAAAAAAATAAAAACGTAAAGAAAGTAAATTAAGTTAACAAGATACACCAAGTGTTGACCCGTTTTGGATTTTGGTATTGCACCTGCTCAAAATGACCTCAAATTTCTGGCATTATCTATTCCACTTTGCGTGTCGCAAGCAATTTTCGATTAAATATATATATATATATATATATATATAAAGATAGATATATATAGCAGATTGATAGAACAAGCCATAGAAATTGATTATAGAACTTTAATAAATTATATTCAGGGCAGGTCAAGTCTTTTAGACTAAAAATGAAAATATATATATTAAAATGCTTTCATCTGATTGCTTTCACCTTTCTCCTTGAGACTCTAAATATATATATATAGTATATAATATTTCAACTATTTCTTTGTCAGAGGCAGCTTCCTGTGTAACTGTAACTGTTACCTTGAGGCTATTTTGACCATAAAATAAAAATCGAATGCAAAAGTTCATTTCAACAAACTTTTTTTTTTGGGTTGCCATTAAACTTGTTGAAAAGTGCTAACATTTTGTAGTAAGTTGTAATTGTGTGTGTGTGTGTGAATTGGTTTAATGTTAGCCATTTTGTATGTCTTAATGCAAGTTGTTATGTCATTTGATTGCAAAACAAACTGCAATTAAATGCACATTGAGAATTACTCATACGCACTGTTGCCGCTCAAAGCAGCTTAAAGCAATTTGCTGTAGCTGCAAATCAAAGACATATTACGTATACGTAGTGTAAGCTTACATATAGTGTGTGTGTGTGTGTGTATTAGGGGTGTGTCAACAGTTGGACAAGTTGGCTTAGAGCATTGAAAAGTGTTGCAACATGCATGTGTCAATGGATTTTTAAGCTAAAGCAGAAACTGACGCACTAAAGCCCTCCCCATCCCCCTCCCAATGTATACCTATCACAATATATGTCTCCACCCACTGCCTAACCTTTTCTACCCTTTTTTTTCTTTCTCTCAACATATTACAAGCTGTGCTGAATTCGTGCCAGCTCTTTTGTTATAACATATTACTCTGCAACAGCTCAACATGTTGCGGCTGTAATGGCAACAGAATGTAAACAGACAAAAAGCAAATGCAGCAGTAAGAGAGAGAGAGATAAGAGTGTCAGCATGTGCGTATAAGAAAAACATAAACAAAACACACAAAACACAAACACAAAGAACAGCAACAGCAACGGCAACAGTGCCAACATCAACAGCAACACTTGCAACAACAACAGCAAACAGATTATTTGTTTTCGGCAGCCTTTTCTTTGTTTGTTTTGCTTTATACTTTGTTTTGTTTTGTTTTTACACTCATCCTACACATGTATATATATATAATATATATCTATATATATGTAGAACCTTTATCTGCAGTCAGTCTGAGCACAGTCGTGCAACACAATTCACCTGAAATCCTTTTTGCTATGGCACATGCTTGAGGCTAAGGACAGCAGAGGCTTTTGTCTGTGGCAGCAGCAGAAGGACTCTGCTGAACTTATGTAATGAGTGAAACTAATTTGTTGCTCTTAACTAACTATTGAAGTGTCCATTTCTCATATATAATAAGCTCTGCTATAGTTATACGCTAACAATAATCAAAGGACTCTGACTCTATACGCTCTATAAGGATAATTATTATGCTCAACCATTTTGCATATGAGAAATGAGTAACAATCTCGTTGCTTGCTGCAGCGTTAATAAAATCACAGTGAACTCTGACCATGTGGTTAACACTCCCCAGACAAATACACACACACACACACACACATACACATTGATACTGTGTGACATTTTCAATATGTTAGCCATGTGAACATAGAAATTGGCAGCGCGAGGCGTTAAGCAAACATTGGCCTGCTACATGCATACATGTACGCCTCGTGTGGCATAAACAAACAAAAATAGCCAACACACATACATATATATACACACAGTTATTGTTGCTGCCATTTTTTTTTGTTGTTTTGTGCGTGTGTTCGTCCCGCTGGTCGGCCTCTAACGTGTGTGCAGGACTCAACTTCAGATCCTGTAGCTTGGAGGTCGCGGCTGTGGTCAACACACAAGCTGACGCTGACGCTGACGCTGACTCTGACAATGTTATTAAAAAGTCGTCCAAAGTCAATGTGCGTATATATTTATATATACAAACACACACATATATATATATATATGTATAGTTGTATATTTATGTGTCCGTGTATATGCTGTAAAAAAGTAGCAACAAAAGCAACTTACAGTAAAAGCAAATGCAACATGTTGTGGCTACTGTGATTTTTTTTCATTCTCTTTACATGCAACACGTTTCATTTATCACAGTAAACTTAAAACAGTTAACAGCTCTTGTGCACTTTTAGCCAATTAACATGTTTCCGTTACGTTCAACCCAATATTAAATATTGAAAATTAAAGCTGATTCAGTTAAAAGCCATTAATTAAATCAATATGTATGTATTTAATACATTTATTATGACTTTCCACTATATAAATATATATGTATAACAAGTTAAGTTCTTACTTTAACTCATCGGACAGATTCATGCGCTGCATTATGGTCATAACGCTGAAGGCAACTTTGGCCATCTGAAAGTGTCTTAAGCCTGAAGCATACAGTTAACATATGTATATATCTCTGACTTACCTTTATGTTGCTGGTAACTGATATGGGAAATATGCCACCTGCAACAAAGACTACAGGCTGTTGCAGATGCAACATGTAGAATTGTAATGCTAATTTGTATTTGGGTGCCGCATCAATCCAGCAGGAGTTTCCCAATAGATCAGACATTATATAACAATCGTCAATCAATAAGTCGCACAGGTAACACGAGGGAAAAGTTTGTAGAAAAATCGATATGAAGTAAACCATGGAGGAAAGTCCTCGAGAGATGTCCGTAAAGTTCATCAGGTTAATCATGGTAACACCAAGTAGGGAACCAGTTAACAGAAATTGCACAAAAATGGTGCCTGATATCATCGGGCGTAAAGTGTCGCAGCATCTAATAGAAAATGAGATTTAGGCTTAAATATATATTTTGCTTTAACTCACTTTAATATCAACTTATGGTAAATGATGCAGTTGACAAGCTCTTCATACTTCTCGTCCTCCGTGTTAAGTGTATCCTTGCGTAGGTTACGTATATGATCCTTCAGCACATCGACATGTGCCCGCAACATTATCATAAAGACAATGGGATATGTGTCACAGATAAGACCCTTATACACTGTTATGGATACTAGCACATACTCCAGAATCGATTGCATCCATAAATTGAGCACACTTTTACGCCAATCAAAAAGTGGATTATACACCAGCCATGGAGGTTGGCCAACAAATATACCGGCCATAAAAACAATAACCGTATAAGCAAAATAGAATTTTGAATAGTTTATGAATATAAAATTGGAACGTGCCACAGCTTTCTGGATCTTTTCATGATCTTTGGCAACTTGCAGCTGCTCATCAAGTCTGTCTAGCAGCAACCTCATCTGATTTAGACGCGAAAAGTAAATAAGGACGATGAAACTTCTGATATTCACGCCGAATATATTGAAGGATGCTTGCAGCACATCAAGAAATTCTGCAGGCTTGAAAGTAGCAAAGTCCTTAACAAGACTTAGTACAAAGCCAATGGGTAGATAAATTCTGACAAAAATGATTATAAAACCCGTCCAGATGTAGTACAAATGACGGGCTCTACGCTGCGCCGGTGGCTGTCCACCAACATACTTTATGATACGGAACATATAGGTGCAACATTCCCGTGAAGCTACCCGTACCGAAAGTGGAGACATTTTTACGAGTCTGAATATAAACGTCAATGCAATTGTTACTAATAGCCAGAACACAATTGGCCTGGCTTTTATAGCCAAATTTAGTAATTGCAATTAGTTAGCCAAAACGTTCACCTGTTCAATTCTCGTGGTTCTAAATGCTTATCACGCCCATGTTATTTGCTAGGCCTACAATTAGTCAATCAATCAATCAATTATAAATTTAAAAAATTATTAAAATTCTATTAAAGAAAATTGCTCAGTCTACTAATAGCTTTTACCTTAATGGCATATAGCATACACCTCAAGTTAATCATCCTAGTTAGCAGTTCAATATTTTATTCATATTTTAAATAACTTAATTAATTCATTTGTAAAGTCTGCAGTACCCATGATTTGCCCTAAACTCTTCATTATCAATCACAATGGCGACGGGCAACAGGCAGCGAGCAACTTACTAACAATGAAACATTCTATGCGATCGTTAATCGTTGCTTATCCAGTAGAAAACATGTTCAAACATGCTTGCATATGTGTAGCTGCAGCTCGCTCTGAACTGAAGTTCTGCACGAAGTTTTAACGAAGCTTCCCTCTAGCCGAACTCTGTTTGACTTATAACGTTCGATCGTTTAAGCGCACGAATGATACTTCGTCAACATTACATTAGTGCCTGTGTTAGTGTGAGTGAGTGAGACAATACGTTTCAATACTAACAAAATATTTGAGTAGTACAAATTTGCACTGCTTGTTTTGCTTTGTGCATTAAACCAATCACAGGCGAATATACAAAGTGTACAAAACAACAAAGCAGAGTATTCATCAACTGCTTGAATGACATGCTCAACATTAAAACGTATAATATTATTTGAATTAATTTTGGATATTATTTGACTATTATTTAATATTCTCTTCAGAAAGTGAATATAATAAAGCTAGCTTATAGTTTAATATTGATTATTTCTTTTATTAGTAATTTGTAGTAGTTTGTTTATCAAAAAATACATTTTTAATATGTTAAATATATTTTTATTTCTCTCAGGTACATAAAAGCTTTTTGATTACATATAATAAATAATTAATATGCACTGCATTTTATATATAACATAAATATTATGTGTCATATTTTGTACAAATATTCCTACTGAAATTCAAGATTCATATGCTGCATTGCAGTCATCACGCTGAATGCAAACTTGGCCATCTGAATATAAAAAACTCGTTAATTTTAGTCAAGATTATTATAGCATACCCACCTGTATGTTAGTCGACACTGAGATAGAAAAGATGCCGCCAGCAATAAAGGATATTGGCAGTTGCGAGTGTAGCATAAATATCCTCAAAGTTGATTTGTATTTTGGTTCAGCATCAAGCCAGCGTGACTCAAACAATAGATTAGGCACATCATAGCAATCCTGTACAATAAGATCGCAATGGTAACAGAAGGGAAATGTCTGTAGAAGGATTGCAGCAAAATATACCATGGCGGATATGCCACGTGAGATATCTGAAAAGTTTTGTATATTCATCATGGTTACTCCCAGCTCACAGCCAGTTAGTAGAAACTGTACAAAAACTGTACGTGATATAATTGGACGCATCGTGTAGCAGCATCTGATTAATAGCTAATTATATAGTTATTAAGTAAATTATGTAATTTTCCTTACTTGACTATTAGCTTGTGATAAATAATGCAGCTTATTAGTTCGTCATAGTTTTCAGCCTCGTTTTTCTGCAAATCTATGCGTAGATTACGAATATGATCCTTCAATACATTGAGATGAGCACGAATCACAGTTATAAATAAAAGTGGAAACAGATCACAAAACAAACTCATATAAATAGCCATGCCTATTATTATATACTCCAATAACGATTGTATACACATTCTAATCACATCTTTACGCCAGTCCAGGAATGGATTATATATCATAAATGGAGGCTGACCCACGAAGGCACCAGCCAAGATCACTGACATTGAGTAGCAAAAGTAGCATTTGGAGTAAATTGAATAGAACAAAGAGCAACGTCTTATAGCCTTTTGAATCATTCGATGATCATTGTCAAACTGCAGATGTTCATCCAGCTTATCCAGCAGTGTCCTTGTCCTGTAGAGACATGTAGAATTAAGTAGCACATTGAAACTATTTATGGATACTCCGATAATGCTGAACGATGTTTGAAACACATCAAGAAATTCTGCTGTCGTAAAGCTATCAAACTGCTTTATTAGGCTTAGTATAAAGCCAATGGGTAGATAAACCGTTACAAAAGTAAATACCAAAATAGTCCAAATATGGTAGATATATCGTATTAAACCCTCTTCTGGTGGCAACCAGCCTACATTTCTCAATAAACGCAGCAAATCATTGCAGCATTCCCGAGATTTCACAAGAGTGGAAATCGAAGTTACTTGAACTATCCTGAACATTGTAGTTTATTCAGTGTGGGAATTTATATCAGCAAACCTTTAAGTAGTCCGTACAGCTCTGCAATTTTCGCGTATTGAGTACGACTAAAATTAGTAAAATTAATTATCCTTCCATTGAATATCAATGCACTTCATTAAATTCTTATTAAGGCCAAGTACGTACTTACCGTTTACAAAGGACTTAATGCATTATTGATAAGTTTAAGCAGCGCAGCACTTTAAGCCAATTAGCTTAATTAATTACAAATTTAATTTATATTTTAGTCTCAGAGCTTTGCAACTGCTTGGTATGAAAGTTCTTTAGGCTTTGTAGCAGTCGATGCATGTGCATTGCAACTATGCCTTAGACCAAGCTGCCTATACACGAATCAAACTTACTGACCGAACATTGCACCTGCTAGAACTATAAATATACTTATCTTCTACCCGAACCACGCTATGCAGTGTCTAGGCTTTCGCCGCAGCGAACATGTTTGATCGTAGATGGTGCCAATATAGGACACATCGTAGTGTGTGTTAGTGTGTCAGTTTTAATTGCAATCTATAATTTGGTTCGTGTTTTTGCTAATTTCGATGTGCATTGCTAATGAGGCAAATCGAAGCATTACGCAAAAATACAACAGAGCAAAAGAAAGAAACGTTTCGTATTTAGTTTATTCATATTATTCTTATTAAAGGTTATTAATATGTCTACTACTATAACATACTCTATTTTTTATTCTTAAAATCAAATCATTTATTGTATCATTGAGTTTATTATAAACCTATTGAAATTGACCACCTGCACTCATACGCTGCATTATGGTCATAACGCTGAATGCAAACTTGGCCATCTGAAAATGAAAACTTATAAAATTTAGCTAATATTATTTCTCAAGTTCCCACCTGAACATTTGTGGCTACTTGTATGGAAAATATGCCTCCAGCAATGAAGACTATAGGTCGTTGCACATGAAACATAAATACTCTCACCGTCGATATATACTTTGGATTCGCATCATTCCAGCGTGAATCAAACAAGAGATTATTTAAGTCGTAGCTATCTTCAATTAATAAGTCGCACAGATAGCAAAATGGAAAAGTTTGTAGAAAAATCGATACAAAATAAACCATGGAGGAAAGGCCCCGAGAAATATCGGAAAAGTTCATAAGATTAATCATGGTAACACCAAGTAGAGAACCAGTTAACAGAAATTGCACAAAAATAGTGCCTGATATGAGGGGACGTAATGTGTGGCAACATCTGAATGGAAATATGAATCAAACATTAGAAGAGTTTCCATAAATATTTATCATTCACTCACTTTAAAATCAACTTGTGATAAAGGATGCAGTTCACCAGCTCCTTATACTCCTCTTCTTCTGATTTTTCTGTATCGTTGCGTAGGTTTCGTATTTGATCCTTTAGCACATCGACATGAGCCCGAAACATAATCATAAAGACAATGGGATATGTATCCCACAGTAGACACATATAGACAGCTATGGACATAACAATGTGTTCCAGAATCGATTGCGTCCATAGGCTAAGTAAGCCATCGCGCCAGTCAATGAATGGATTGTATACCATCCATGGAGGTTTGCCCACAACTACACCAGCCATAAAGACTATAACCGTAAAACCAAAATAGAATTTGGCATAGTTCAGGAATATATAATTGGCACGTGCCACAGCTTTGTGTATCTTCTGATGATCATTATCGTTTTGTAAACGTTCATCAAGCTTATCTAGCAAGTCCCTTGCCTGATGAATTCTCGAAAAGAATATGAACACTATAAATCCTCTGATAACTACACCGAAAACATTGAAGGACGTTTGAAAGACATCCAGAAACTGTGCAAGATTAAAGCTTTGGAATATTTTAACCAGACTAAGTATAAAGCCAAATGGTAAATAAAGCGCTACAAAAACAAATATTAAACTGGTCCAAATCAAATAAATATAACGACTAATGCCACGTTTTGGTGGCAACCAACCAACGCACTTCATGACACGGTACAAATAGGTGCAACATTCCCTGGAATGTACCCGTACGGAGAGTGGAGCCGTTTTAATGTATCTAAATATCCGAGTCATTCCAGATGTAACTGAAATTACGAGTAATAAACGGAGCTCTTATATTAACTCCAATTGTTACCAAATATCCCTGAGATCCTGTCAGTTGTTCCATTCACACGACCGTAAGTGCTCATCACGCCCCTTCAAATTGAAAATTAACCTGGCCTATAATTAACTATATCAATTAACCAGTTAACCCTTTCGTGTAACTAATTTATAATTATGTCAGACACAAAAAAAATGTTGACAACACAATTTTAGTTGCTCTTTGCATTGGCCTAAAGTGAGACCTCTTCAATTAAGATCCTAGAAAGCAGAGTAGAAATATCCTCGCAGTGTACAAAACAAGTGACAAACTTTAAATTATATTATTAAACATTATCATTAAAAGTTTTATGCATTTTTACAGTATTTTTCTGTATTTTTTTCTCGTTTGATTTGTCATAAAACAATTTCACTGACCACCCAGATTCATGCCTTGCATTATGGTCATAACACTGAAGGCAATTTTGGTCATCTGAAAGTATAAAATGTAATATTAATATAAACTTATCTTTATCTATTACCAACCTTAATGTTACTTTTCACGGAAATGGGAAAGATGCCGCCAGCAATAAAGACTATAGGCCGTTGCAGATGAAACATAAAGATTCTTAAGGTTAACTTATAATTTGGTTCAGCATCAATCCAGCAGGATTCAGCCAACAGATTAGCCAGGTCATTACAATCGGTAACCAAATATTCACACAAATAGCAAAATGGAAATGTTTGTAGTATAATGGAAACAAAGTAAACCATGGCCGAAAAACCACGGGATAAATCCGAGAAACTCATAAGGTTTATCATGGTAACACCGAGAACAGAACCAGTTAAGAGAAATTGCACAAAAGTTGTACCTGAGATCATGGGGCGTAAGGTGTTGCAACATCTGATAGAAAAGGGAATGAACTTGGCTTAAATGTATATAGTTTTCATTAACTCACTTTAATATTAACTTGTGATAGAGGATGCAGTTAACAAGGTCCTCGTAGCTCTCCTCCTCCGTTTTAAGTGGATCGGTGCGTAGGTTTCGTATATGATCCTTCAGCACATTAATGTGTGCTCTTAGCATATATATAAATACCAAAGGATAGGAGTCCCATAGTAGACACGTATGCACAGCTGTAAACATAACTATATACTCCAGTATGGATTGCATCCATAAGTTGAATACACCAACGCGCCAGTTAAAGAATGGATTGTATATTAGCCAAGGCGGTTGGCCAACAAATATGCCGGCCATAAAGACGGTGATTGTGTAACTAAAGTAGAATTTTGCATAGGTTAGGAATATGTAATTGCAATGTGCCACAGCTTTGTGTATCTTTTGATAATCCTCTATATACTGTAGATGGTTATCCAGTTGATCCAGCAGCGAACGTATCTGATTCAAACGCGAAAAGTAAATAAGAATAATAAAACTTCTGATATTCACGCCGAACACATTGAAGGATGTTTGCAGCACATCAAGAAATTCTGCAGGCTTTAAGTTGTCAAAGTCCTTAACAAGGCTCAGTATAAAGCCAATGGGTAGATAAATCCTGACAAAAATGATTATCAGACAAGTCCAGATGTGATACAAGCAACGGGCTTCCCCTTTCTCTGGTGGCAACCAGCCAAGGTAACGCAACACACGATACAAATAGGTGCAACACTGCCGCGAAGGTACCCGCACCGAAATTGGAACTGTTTTTACAAGTCTAAACATGTTTTCAATTGCCAATTTAACTAGTGGCAAAAGTCAATTGACTTAGCTTTTATAGCCAGCGAACTGGTCAATTGTGGTCAGGCATTGACTTGGTCTGTAATTAGCTGAAATAATTAGCAAATGGAACTGTGGCATCAAACGGAATATCGTATTGAACTTTTCAAGCAACATTTAAGCTGTCAATATAAAAATAAAAAAAAAAATAAATCAAATCTACTGTCATAAGAAATGAAATGCCGTTATATTCTTGGTGTAACCTAAATAATATATGAACAATAATTGACCTTTTGCTTTCGATTAATATTAGAACCTTTAAGGATATTTCTACTATTAAACCAGATATAACCATTTTTAGTAGCTTTAATGAATCACCTATATATATACATATAGAAAGCATTAGCTTGAATGTTAAAGCGGTAAAATTGTATAAGCCATAACTAGGTTGAAATGTTTGCCACATTTTCATAAGCTCAACATATCATTAGACGCACTTATAATTATGGCTTATAGCCATATAATTTGTTGGTAATTAATACGAATTATGTATATAATTGTAAGTATATTCGCATAATATTAACCTCAATGGCAAAGTTGATGGAATGTGCTGCAAGGATATTGAAATATTGGCTAACTGAATGGCGCATTTAATTTCCTGTTACTTGTAATCAATAAAAAGTCAACTAAAAAACAAAACACAATTTTGTTGCTCAATGCCCAAAGGGTGTACAAATATATATATTATATATATATATATATATATATATGTTTATATCTATATCAAAGTAAAACATAAGCAAAAAAATACATTTATATATATATATATAGTAGTATATATAGTTACCAAAAGCCTTTAGCCAAGGATTTGCGGCTACAGCGATGAACTGATTAAATTGTTGACGGAAACGGAGTTGGGTGCGTCGCTAGGGAAAGGCGCAGGAAACTAATTCCAAAGCGAAGTGCTGCCAGTGGCCAGCACCTCCTACCAGTCATTCCCTCACCCACACCCGCACCCATACCCTCACCCTCACCCTGCCACCCCAAACGCTCTTAACCAAACACCAACACTAACTGACGCCTGTCCCAGCCGTTGAACTTTATCGATAAGCGTCGAGGTACATAACAGAAAGAGATAGCAGCACAGAGTGTGAGAGAATAGGAGAAAGCGAAAAAAAATTTGCTAGGGGAGATCTTTGCTTTTGCTTTTGCTGGCTAAAGGGAAATACGTTTTTATGGACAATTTGGTTTTTATGTCAATTTACTGTTGTTGCCCAGTGTAAATATGTATTATATATATACATATATATGTATGTGTGTATGGAAGTAAGTTACAATGACAATTCAAGCAGTTGTACAGCAAATTCCAATATCAAATACACAATGAGGAAGATGAAAATGATAGAGAGGGGAAGACACAGAGAGAGTCGCGCACATTAAAATTGGTTGTGCTGTTTGTCTGATTGGTTGCAACAATTTGTTGTATGTTCTATGTTTTTTTTTTGTTTTTGCTGTATTATTATTGTTTAGTGTATCACCAAGGACAATGACTGCGACACGATGTTGTGATAATTGCTAGCAGCACCAGTAGCAGCAAAACCGCCTCCCCCTCTTAAACACAACGTAACATCAAAAAACAAAAACAAAAAAAGTGACAAGAGAACAAAATATTGTCAACTGTGGCATGTTGCGGCTTTAAAGATTTGCCGCTTGGCTCATTGCAAGATTTCAGCATTGTGGCAACTGTAAACAAACCGTCAGGGATTAGTTGTTAAGCCGCGCATAAAGCTTTCACTGTATTTCAACAACAATGAGCAGCATGCTGTAAAGTGCCAAGTCTTTTATGGTTCATAACTTACAATGCCAACAAAGGGAGCTTTCCTACCAAATCAGAGATAAGCATTAAGCAGCATCAACAACAACAACAACAACATCAGCAACAACAAAATAAAGCAAGTAGAAATTTTCAATTGAATAGACTGAATATAGTAGAACGTTTTAGAATATGAGAAATGAAACAGTTTTCATTCTTTCCTTCGTTTTTCCTTTCCTTTTTTCGTGCACTAAATTGAATTGCAAAGTTAGAGAATGCTTTAAAAAACAACCAAAAAAATGAAAAATGAAAAATAAGAAAGTTGTGTAACAACTATAAACTTTAAATTAAACTTTAACTTAGCACGTCACAGGGTCAAAAGTCTCCTAAGCTGATGCAAATCCAACCAAGGACAAACTTTGGCCAACAAACAGATATGGTTAAAAGAGAGAGAGGGCAGCAAAAATTAACTAAAAACTGAAGCTGCATCCTTGAAAATTTAATTCACATGAAAACTGTCTAAATTATAATAATATTTTAAAAAAATTAAATTTTTTGTAAATTTTTTATTTATTTTTTAAAATAAAAATGATACAAAAAAATTTAAAAAAAAAATTATTTTAAAATAAAATAATAATAATAGAAATTAGGGAAATATAAAAATATTTTAAAAAATAATTTTTATTAAAATAAAATAATAAAATAATTAAAAAAGTTAAAATTAAAACAAATAAAAATAATAATATAATAATAATTAT